>CAUYLG010053744.1:0-10804 GCA_963573385.1 Cacajao melanocephalus | reverse complement strand
ATCGCTTGAGCCGAGGAGGCAGAGGTTGCAGTGAACCGAGATCATGCCAGTGCACTCCAGCCTCAGCCACAGAGTGAGACTCAGTCAAAGAAAGAGAGAGAGAGAGAGAGGAAGGAAGGAAGGAAGGAAGGAAGGAAGGAAGGAAGGAAGGAAGGAAGGAAGGAAGGAAAGAAAGAAAGAAGGAGGAAAGAAAGAAAGGAAGGAAGGAAGGAAGAAAAGAAGGAAGGAAGGAAGAAAAGAAAGAAAGAAAAGAATCAAAAGTGTCCATGGTAGGAAAAATATGTCATGTGGTATTTTTTTGGGCAAGCTCCAGTAGGACAACTAAAATATAGACTTTTAGAGTTCCAGAGCAAGGACCTGCCATCTCTAGCAGCAAATGGCATCTATTTAAAAAACAGGCCCTGGTAGAGACAGGCATGTGACCAGATGGCATCGAGTGACAGTCTATCATGAACTGGGTTTTTCAGACCCACCAAGTCACAAGGTCAGGAAGCCTGGCAGGAAATGCCACTCCTAGGTTTGGGCATGAGCAGGGCCTGAGGACAAAAGTGACCGGCACGGGCAAGTGGGCCAGACCACCCCATAGCCCACCATTGCACAGCTCATAGCCAAGCTCCAGTTGCCACTGCCCAGGAGCCGACCAGTTCCGCCAGCCTAACCCAGAGATGGCAGCAATGGCAAGGCCTGGAAAGAACTGGAGGCAAAGCTGATGGGCAGGCAGGAAAATGAGGATTGGGAATCATTACCCTTACCATCAGAGGAGGTGAGGGCAGAAAAACGCTGGTGTTAGCCATCAGCAGGAAGGGTCTTGGGGTTCTGGGGAGAGCGCCCTCACCAACCTCCACTCTTGCTCCTTGCTCTGCTCCCTCCTCTAGAAGACACCAGCTGCAGTCAGCCCCTCCAGTCCAACCCACACCGCCTGTCCTGGGCGGCCTTTCGAAAGCACAGCCCTGATTCCTGCCTGACCCAAAACTCAGCCATGGCCTCACCACGTTCAGGAGGAAGCCCAAGTCCTTGCACAATTCACCACGACCTTGAACCCTGTCTTCTGTTTCACCCCATTTTCCACCACTCTCAGCTCTGTTCCACCCCAACACACCAACACACACCAACCCACATGCACACACACACGCCACACACAATGCTTGTTTGCTATGCTACAGTTACTCTGAACTTCCATTTCCAGAACACGCCAGGCATTGCTTTCTCTCTCTTTCTCTCTCTCTCCTCTGAGCCTTTGCACATGCTGGTCCTTCAGCCTGAAACACTCTTCCTCACCCCTACCTAGCTAACTCCTACTCCTCCTTCAGGGTCCAACCTTAGATTTCATCTCTTTCAGGAAGCTTATCCAGGGTCACCAGAAGCTGGGTTAAGTGACCCCCTCCTGCACCCCCTTCCCCCGACTCAACTCTCTATACCACTTCCTTCTGAATGAATGGGGTAGTTAATACCACTCCGTATTATAATTTAAAACACATTGACATTAATCAGAGCTCTCTAGAGAAACAGAGCCAATAAGATATCTGTAGATATATAGAAAGAGATTATTATGAAGGACTGGCTCATGTGACTACAGGAATGGAGAAGTCTCATGATCTGCTGTCTGCAAGTCAGACACCCAGGAAAGCTGGTCACGTAGTTCCAGTTCAAGCCTGAAGGCATGAGAACCAGAGAAGCCAGTGGTGTAAACCCCAGTCTGAGGTCGAAGGTTCAAGAAACAGGGGGATCATTGGCTTAAGTCCTGGTCCAAGTTCAAAGACCAAAGAATATCTATGGGCAGAAGAGTTGGATGTCTCAGGTCAATCAGAGGAAGTGGTCTTCACCCTTCCTTCACCTTTTTGTTCTGGTCAGGACTTCAACAGATTGGATGATGCTCACTTGCACTGGGGAAGGTGATCTTCTTTGCTCGATCTACTGATTCAAATGCCATTTTTCCCCAGAACGCCATCCAGACACACCGAGAAATAATGCTTTGCCAGTTTTCTAGGCGACACTTAGCTCAGTTAAGTTTACACATAAAATTAATCATCCCAAACTTCAGCCTCCAAATTCAGCCAAAATCTGCTATTTGACTTCAACCTTGACCTGGGATTTGGAAAGCAAATAGACAAATGCTAATGTCACTGTCATTTCTGACATTCCTAAGCTGTGCGTGAGAACTGGTCATGTAATCATATAGGTTTCCTATGGTGTCTAATCATTGTAACAACGTCAGTAATACATATAAGACATACAATTTAGACATACTACTGTTAATATCTGAGGATTTAGTTTTAGGGTTTTTGTTTTGTTTTTTTTTTTTAATTTTTTTATTTTTTAGAGACTTGCTGTGTCACCCGAGCTGGAGTGCCGTGGTGCAATCATAGCTCACTGCAGCCTCAAGGTCCTGTGCTCAAGTGATCCTCCCAGGTTGGCTTCCCACAAGTCCTGGGATTACAGGCATGAGCCACCGCACCTGACCCTGAACATTTACTTTTAAACATAGGTAGTAATTCTAAATGTAACTTGAAATGAAAATTGCCTTGTGGGATTTATATCTTATCAGGCAGTTAAAGGGTAATGTATCACTGCAAGCATAAAGCCTGCAATAATTAGTGACAATTGTGAACACTGTTCATTTTATATACAAAAAACAATTAAGCAAAATAAATTGACAGTTGTTGGTACACAATTCTCTATGAGTCTCTTGATTTTCTTTTCTTTTCTTTTTTTTTTGAGGTGGAGTTTTGCCCAGTCACCCAGGCTGGATTGCAATGGCATGATCTCGGTTCACTGCATCCTCCACCTCCTGGGTCCAAGTGATTCTCCTGCCTCAGCCTACTGAGTAGCTGGGATTACAGGCATGAGCCACTACGCTTGGCTGAGTCTTTTGATTTTCTGCACATCTTGGGAACAGAGGCACTGTCTCTTCAAGGTTGTTTGTATGTTATAAACAGCCCTGGAAGATCACCATAGTATCTCCCTTCAGAGCAAAGGGTGGATTTGTCTAATGTCCAATATAACGAAGAAAGTCTTCCTCCAGGGCAAAGGTCAAGTCAGTTTCCTGACCATTATAAAGGATTCAGTTCCCCTAACTCAGGGTACCTCCTCTGTAACACAAACCCACCGCATGTGCAGCCTCTACCTGGACCCCTCCATGTCATCTGCTTCAATAAAGCTCATGTTGCCTATAGTGTTGTGAATAACAATGTCCTTGTCTCTGACCCTGGAATCTTGTGCCTTCTGCCAGGACCCATGAAACAGTTCAGACTAACTTGTTAACTTGTATACAAGTAGGATAAAAATCTCAGACCTTTTACAGTTCTTGACAATAGTTTATTTGAATGTTAAGAGAGAGTATGCCTTAGGTCAGGTTTCTTGGGAAGCTGGCTCTAAGATTGCAGGACTCCTCTCAGCTATTCAGGTAGAAGAGGTGACCCTGGGTTGTCTCCTTGAGTCTGGGGAAGAGAGGCAGGTATAAAGCATCAGGCAGTGAGTGAATTCTCAGATGCTGCCATCTGAACTTGCACTTCGCCTGTTTCCAATCTGCATGCTGACCCTCTCCAAGGAGCACTGAGATTAAACCCAGCTGAACACCAAGCCCCAGGGATGGGAACTCCACAAGTTCTGCACCCCAATTAACAGGCAGACAGGGTTGTCAAGCAGAGAGATGGAGGGCTGCCCGGACCAGGGTGCAGACCTCCCCCAAAGGCTAAAGACTTTACTCGAGGAATTATACATGTGACTATTTTTAGCCAGGTGAAATCTGTAGAAAGCAGACAGGCTCAAAATGCAGTAAAAACCTGCTTTGAATTTACAAAGCAGACCTCCACGGGAAGGAGGAGGGGTGACTGGGGGGCTCTCTTTCCAAGAGAAAAAGGTAGAGAGAATTTGATAAAAACATAAGGGAAGGGTGCAGTGGGTCATGCCTAGAATTCCAGCACTCTGGGAGGCCAAGGTGGAAGGACTGCTTGAGCCCAGGAGTTTGAGACCAGCCTAGGCAACGTGGTGAGATCCTGTCTCAATTTAATTATAGAAAAAATATATTTAAAAAAAAAAAAAAAGGTAGGCTGGGTGTGGTGGCTCACACTTGTAATCCCAGCACTTTGGGAGGCCGAGGCGGGCAGATCAGCTGAGGTCAGGAGTTCAAGACCAGCCTGACCAACATGGAGAAACCCCATCTCTGCTAAAAATATAAAATTAGCCAGGCATGGTGATACATGCCTGTAATCCCAGCTACTCGGGAGGCTGAGGCAGGAGAATCACACTCCAGCCTAGGCGACAAGAGTGAACTCTGTCTCAAAAAAAAAAAAAATGTAAGGGAGGACTCAATCCCACAGACACCCACTGTGCATCAGGTATGATGCTCAGAGAAACAGCATCTCAGTGTGGCCCAAACTCCAGACCCCATTTCACCACTTCCACATGCAAGGACTACCTGTAAGTTAGATACCAATTACAAATGCAAGCTCTGATCAACATGAAGAACAGCAATGGACGAAAACACATCAGAGAAGTTGGCAAACTTCCTGTAAAGGGCCAGAGAGTAAATATTTTGGGCTTGTAGGCAAGACTATTCAACTCTGCCATTGTAATGCAAAAGTAGCCAGAGACAATATGTAAATGAATGAGTACAGCTATGTTCCAATAAATCTTCATTTTTTTAAAGAATATATTTTATTTTGGACTATGCCAACCAAAAATGTCAAAGTAAAATTACAGAACATGGTAGCCTGTTTTAAATATTAGCTCTGAACAAATTAAAGGTTTTCAACCTCCATAAAATGTAAGATATTCCCAAGGTAATTTCAGGACTTTTTAAAAATACCAATCCAGGCCAAGCATGGTGGCTCACGCCTATAATCCCAGCACTTTGGGAGGCCAAGGCAGATGGATCACCTAAAGCCAAGAGTTCGAGACCAGCCTGACCAACGTGGCGAAACCTTGTCTCTACTAAAAATACAAAAAATTAGCCAGGCATGGTGGCAGGTGCCTGTAATCCCAGCTACTCAGGAGGCTGAGGCAAGAGAATTGCTTAAACCCGGGCAGCAGAAGTTGCAGTGAGCTGAGATCGTGCCATTGCACTCTAGCCCAGGTGAAGGAGTAAGACTTTTTCTCAAAAAATGAAGATACCAATCTATAGAGCACTACAGGCCAATTTGATAACATGACAAATTTCATCAAGGTGAAATTGTCTACTAGGAATCCCATCAAGGTGGTTCTGGGGCAGGATGTAGGGTGGCCAGATGAAATATGGGATGACCAGTTAAACTTATGCTTTCATAGAAATATATCCCATGCAACCTTTGGGACATACTGATACAAAAAATTATTTGGTGTTTATCTGACATTTAAGTTTAACCTGATGCCCCATATTTCTAATCTGCTAAATCTGGTAATCCTAACAGCATGTGTAATCTCAATTGAAGAGCCTGTTGAAGGCCTACATCTGCAGTCCTTTGTGACTGCAAGGCCAGAGCCAACTGAAGCTGGTTTCCTGGGACTCCTCACCACCACCCCACAAAGGCCCCTAAAACCAAAGCAGAAAATCACTGTTCGAGCAGATAGATCCAGGTTCACACGCAAATTGCCTGGTACCTAGTGGGTAGATGAGAAATTGTAGTTGTGGGTTTTATCCATTTCTAGTTTCTTTTGTTGTTGTTGTTGTTTGTCTTGTTTTCTTTTGTTTTGTTTAAGACAGAGTCTCACTCTGTCACCCAGGCTGGAATGCAGTGGTGCAATCTTAGCTAACTGCAACCTCCGCCTCCCTGGTTGAAGCAATTCTTCTGCCTCAGCCTCCCAAGTAACTTGGATTATAGGCACATGCTACCGTGCCGGGCTAATTTTTGAATTTTATTTATTTATTTATTTTGAGATGGAGTTTCACTCTTGTTGCCCAGGCTGGAGTGCAATGGCATGATCTCAGCTTACCATAAACTCCGCCTCCTGGGTTTAAGCAATTCTCCTGCCTCAGCCTCTCACGTAGCTGGGATTACAGGCATGCACCACCATGCCCAGCTAATTTTTGTATTTTAGTAGATACAGGGTTTCTCCACGTTGGTCAGCCTGGTCTTAAACTCCTGACCTCAGGTGATCCACCTGCCTTGGCCTCCCAAAGTGCTGGGATTACAGGCGTGAGCCACCGCGCCCAGCTAATATTTGTATTTTTAGTAGAGATGGGGATTCACTGTGTTGGCCAGGCTGTTCTCGAATTCCTGACTTCAGGTAATCCACCCACCTTGGCCTCGCAAAGTGCTGGGATTACAGGCAAGAGCCCCCATACCCAGCCCATTTGCAGTTTTTTGATGTGTTTTATTCTCTCTTTGCAAACACTAACACTAGTTGAGTCACCTTGGCCAAGTTTTTGAATTTTTCTTGAGCCTTAGTTTCCCTGTCTGTAACACAAGGATAATGCCAGCACCTTCTTCAGGATCTTGTGATACGAATTAAATGAGCCAATGTGTGTCAAGTGCTTAGCACCATGTCTGACAGCTAGTGTGCTTTCTACAGATTTTAACAAAGTCTCTGATAACTAATTCCAACATCCCATTCAACCTTCTATTAAATCTTCAGAACAACCAAAGAGTAGGTACTAAGATTCTTTTTTCACAGATCAGATATACCGAGGTTCTGAGAGCTCACTCATAAGGAAGAAGCAGGAGAGATGGGATTTCAGCTGGCAGTTCTGGCTGCAGTTGACTTAACAACTGTCAGGGCGGGGCTGGCTCCACACAGCCAGGATATAACAGGCAGGCGAGGCTGTGGTTCATCCTCCATAGACCTCAGACACAAGTGCCCCCATCTGCTGAGCAAGCTGCCAGCTTCCCAGCAGATGACACTAGCCTGCAGAACTGGCACATTTTTACATGGGTCAGGAATATTACCATGGGCAATCAGTTCCAGGTTGGGCTGCTGGAATCAGACCACCCAGGGGTTTCCCACCAGCTGTGGGGCAGACGGGGAGAATTCCTCTGCCTCTTCAAGCATCCAGGGGTCTTCAGCCCTGAGGACCCCACCCACTGCCCTAGATAGAAGCCCTCCCTTATGCCATGGGGTCCAAGGCTTTCTGATCTCAGTTAACCCCAAGCATCTTCTTTACCCACTTCTAGGCCTTACATGACCCTGTACTTCTCCCTACCAGCCCAGAGCACATTTAAAATCATCCAATCAATTATGTGTCGCGATTTGCTTAGCACCTGTCTTCCCCATTGGGCTGGGAGCTCCATGGGGGAAAGACTTCATCTCCCCTACTAAACATTTGTCAAATGACTAACAAACAGATTGAGGCAACTAGAATTTTTCAGGCATCTCCTATGTCCTAAGCACTTTACCTTCATTTTTGTTGTCACATTGCCAGGCCAGTTTTGTGAGACTGGAACTAGCAATCTCATTTTACAGATAAGAAAGCTGGGGTCCAGAGCCAGTCATAAAAAGGTGTGAGACATGGCAGTTAGGAGTGGGGCCTCTGCCACTTGCTGGCTGTGAACCACAGGCAGATCCTCCTCATCTGTAAGATGGGAACAGTCACCTTACCTACCTCTAATGGCTCTTGTGAGGATTCAGCCAGAGAAGAATGGAAGGCACTCAGTGACATCTCGGAAACATAGCGAATGCCCTGAAATTGTCAGTATTATTACTTTTGCCAATCACACAGCTAGCAAGTGCCAGTGCTGGGATCCGATTTCACACCACACAGCAGAGAGAAGCAAAACAAGAAGGGGACGGAGCTGGGGGCCTTGAGACTGTGGTCCTTGCATAGCTTCAGCCAGGTCCGACTGCACACTGGACCTTTTCCTAAAAAGACAGACCTGGCCTCGCCACCCCTGACACCATGGGGCTGACAGGGTTGGCAGGTGAGTGGGCTGCAAGCCCCGCCTTTAACTTCATGGCTGAGTTACACTGCCACCAAGGCCGGGGTTGGGCAGACCGTGCTAAGGATGGAAATGGGATAAGAGAGAAGAGATACCTCAAGGCCTGGACTTTTCTGCTTCCAGAATAGCCATTCATCTCTGTTCTTGTCCAGACCTGGAAAGAGAGCTTTATGGTATCCCTGGGAAAGGTGTCAGATGCAGAGTGGCACGGTGGCAGCTGCACTTCCAGCATGCATCATGGGAAACATTCAGACTCCAGATCTGGACATACCTGAGGCCAAGCCCCAGGCTCGCCGCACCTGGATGTGTGGCCTTTGGGCCTCAGTTTTATCCATAAAATGGGTAGAAAAAAGCACATCATCCTGGCTTGCTGTGGGGGATAGAATAAAACTAACATAGAAATGCACTTAGTCTGGGTGAGGCAGCTTGGGTGCTAAGAAAAGTGACCATTCCGGTGACCACATAGCCCGCAGATATGATGGGACCTCCCAAAAGTTTGAGAGGCTAAGACAGAAGGATTGCTTGAGGCTACGAGTTCAAGAACAGCCTAGGCAACATAGCAAGACCCTGTCTCTACAAAAAAATGGTTTTAATTAGCCAGGTGTGGTGGCGTGTGCCTGTGATTCCAGCTACTCAGGTGGCTAAGGCAGGAGGATTGCTTGAACCTGGGAGATCGAGGTCACAGTACATTATGATAGCACTACTGCACTCCAGCCTGGCTGATAAAGTGAGACCCTGTCTCTAAGTAAACAAATAAATAAAAACTAACATAAGCAGCGGGGCATGTTGCTCATGCCTGTAATCCCAGCACTTTGGGAGACTGAGGCAGGCGGATCATCTGAGATCAGGAGTTCGAGACCAGCTTGGCCAACGTGGTGGTGAAATCCTGTCTCTACTAAAAATACAAAAAATTAGCCAGGTGTGATGGTGGGCATCTGTAATCACAACTACTTGGGAAGCTGAGGCAGGAGAATTGCTTGAACCCAGAAGGTGGAGGTTGTAGTGATCCAAGATTGCGCCATTGCACTCCAGCCTGGGAGACAGAGAGACTCTGTCTAAAAAAAAAAAAAAAAAAAAAATAGCATAAGAAATGGATTTGGCACACAGTAGGGGCTCTGTAAATGTCAGATGGAGTTCCCTCTACCTCCCAGTCCCCTCTCCCTCTAGGTCTCTCTTCCCAGCTCATTTCAGAGCAAGAGTTGGAAGGAGCAAGAAGACCATCTTGGAGGCAAGCCTTACTTAAGCTCTGCAGAAGGGATCCGGAGCCAAACATAACATCAGATTATTAAAAATGTGGACTGTAAACACCAGCACAACAGGCCAGGACACAGTGGCCAACACACCACAGCCCAGCTGCTGCTCATGCCCGTGGCCACACCACCTGCTGCCCCTGATTCTGGGATGGACCCAGCTCCACAGGCACTGAGCACAGACTGGCGTGTTTTTCCTAAGCTGAGCCCTGGGGACCTGGCCAAACCCTGTCCTCATAGTGAGAAGTTCTGGGGAACAGCTGACAGGGTTCCTCAGAGAGAAGAGGGCCTCCTACCCCACCCCCTGCACTTAGACTTTAGGCAGGCCCTGAGGAGGTGACCAGAGACCAGGCCCCTCAGGGATTCTGCAAGCTCAGGCCTGACAGTGTGGGGCCAGGTGCAGCATACAGGAGGGAAACCCAGCACCCCCAGTTGGCAGCTGTGTGAGCTTGGGCAAGCTACTTTATCTCTCTGAGCCCCAGGTTCCTCATCTAAAAAATGAGGGTATTGAAAAACACCCCCTCCCCAATCCTGGTGTGAGGGTTAAATGAGATAGTGCATGGAAAGCACAGTGCTGGAGGAATAAAGGTGGGACCAGGACTCAGTGCACCCTGGCATTCCACCCCAAGCAGGACAAGACTGATGCTGGGAACCAAGCTCCCATCATAACTGGGGGCTGTGTGGTCACCAGAATGGCCACTTTCCTTAGCACCCCAAGGTGAAAGGTGAGCAGCCTGGGTGCAGGGCTGAATGAGCAAGTTTTGGAGCCAAAGAATGTTGGATTTTTATTTATTTATTTATTTATTTATTTATTTATTTATTTATTTTTGAGACAAAGTCTTTCTCTGCCGCCCAGTCCGGAGTGCAGTGGCGTGATCTCAGCTCACTGTAACCTCTGCCTCCCAAGGTTCAAGAGATTCTCGTGCCTTGGCCACCTGAGTAGTTGGGATTACAGGCGCCCGCCACCACACCCCACTAATTTTTGTATTTTTAGTAGATATGGGGTTTCACCATGTTACTCAGGCTGATCTTGAACTCCTGACCTCGTGATCCACCCACATCAGCCTCCCAAAATGCTGGGATTACAGGCGTGAACCACTCCACCTGGCCGGAAAGGTGGATTTGAACCTCACCCCCATGATGCCATAGCTGTCACTGTCCCATCTGTAAATAGTGGTAGTAGCTACCTCACCGACACACTTGCTCACTCAAGGAATTACTGAATTTACTGTTGAGGATCTGCCTTGTGTGCAGCTCTAGACTCCATGGAATCCTAAGGTTGGGCTCCTGTCCTCAATGTCATTGTGAAGAGTCAAGGAGATACTGTATGGCAATGCCTGGCATTTGGCAAGGGCTCAGTAAGTTGGCTTTCCTACATTAATTACTGCCTGCCTCTCTCCTCCCTTTTCCTTCCTCCTTCCCTCTCTCCCTTGGTGGCCCTTGCCTCCTTCCTTCCTTCTACTCCTACTCTCCTTTCCTCCATCCCTCCCTTCCTTCCTCCCTCCCTCTCTCCCTTCCTCCCCTCCCCTCCCCTTCTCCTTCCTTCCTTCCTTCCTTCCTTCTTTCCTTCCTTCCTTCCTTCCTTCCTTCCTTCCTCTCTCTCTCTCTCTCTTTCTTTGACTGAGTCTCACTCTGTGGCTGAGGCTGGAGTGCACTGGCATGATCTCGGTTCACTGCAACCTCTGCCTCCTCGGCTCAAGCGAT
>CAUYLG010053743.1:0-18315 GCA_963573385.1 Cacajao melanocephalus | reverse complement strand
GGGATATCGGTCTGTTGTTTTCTTTTTCTTATCATGTCCCTTCTTGGCTTTGGTATTGAGTAGATACTGGCTTCATAGAATGAATTAGGGAATATTTCCTCTTTCTCAGTCTTTTGAAATAGTTTCAGTAGTACCCAATTCTCCAAATGTTGGGTAGAATTGGCATGTGAATCCATCTGGCCCTGGGCTTTGTTTTTTTTGGCAAATTTTGTATTACTGATTCAATATCACTGCTTGCTGTTGGTCTGTTCAGGATTTCTATTTCTGATTCAAGCTACGAGGGTTGTATGTTTCCAGGAATCAATTCATTTTCTCTAGACATTCTAGCTTGAATGCATAGAGGTGTTCATAGTAACCTCAAATGAACTTTTATATTTGTGTGCTGTTGGTTGTAAGTCTTCCTTTTCATTTTCAATTAAGCTTATATAAATCTTTTCTCTTTGTTTCTCAGTTAATCTACCTAATAGTCTATTGATGTTGCCTTTTCAAAAATAGCTTTCTGTTTCATTGATCTTTGGTACTTTTTTGTTTCAATTTCATTTCATTCTGCTCTGATCTTTATGTTTTGCTTTCTTCCGCTAGCCTTGGGATTGGTTTGTTCTTCTTTCTGTAGTTCCATGAAAGGTGTTGTTAGTTTGTCAATTTGTGAGGTTTCAGACTTTTGGATGTAGCCACTTAGTGCTGTAAACATTTTCTTAGCGTGGCTTCTGCTTTATTTCAGGAGTTGTGATAACTTGCGTGACTGTTACCATTAATTTCAAAAAAAATTTTTTAATATTATACTTTGAAGTTTTACTTTAACTTTGATTAATTATTAATAATTTATTGAATAAAATATTATTAATATTTTGCTCAGAAAATTTGCATAGTATTCATAATTAATTAGTATATTAGAGAGGAAAAATGCATCTAATTTCAAAGCATACAATTAAAGAGTGCAGTACTTTAATTAACATCTTTTAATATTCTCATTTTAGAAATAAGAGGAAAATATAGTGGTGTTATTTTTAAAAAAATTTTTTTATTGTACTTTAGGTTATGGAGTATATATGCAGATCATGCAGGATTGTTGCATAGGTATATACATGGCAAGGTGGTTTGCTGCCTCCATCTCCCCATCACCTATATCTGGCATTTCTCCCCACATTATCCCTCCCCAACCTCCCCACTCCACACTGTCCCTCCCCTAACCTCCACCAACAGACCCCAGTGTGTGATGCTCCCCTCCCTGTGTCCATGTGTTCTCATTGTTCAACATCCACCTGCCTATGAGAGAGAACATGATTCCCTACCATTATGTAATGCCCTTCATTGTCTGTTTTGATCTTTGTTGGTTTAAAGTCCAGTTTATCAGAGACTAGGATTGCAATCCCTACTTTTTTTTAGATCTTTCCTCCTTCCTCTTGGGGCATTTAGTGCTATAAATTTTCCTCTACACACTCCCTTAAATTTATCTCAGAGATTCTGGTACATTGTGTCTTCATTCTCACTGGTTTCAAAGAACACCTTTGTTTCTGTCTTCATTTCATTATTTATCTAGTAGTCATACAGGAGCAGGTTGTTCAGTTTCTATGTAGTTGTGTAGTTTTGAGTTAGTTTCTTAATCCTGAGTTCTAATTTGATTGCACTTTGGGCTGAGAGATGGTTTTTTATTATTTCTCTTCTTTTGCATTTGCTGAGGAATGTTTTGCTTTCAATTATGTGGTCAATTTTAGTATAAGTGTGATGTGGTGCTAGGAGAAATATATTTTCTGTTGATTTTGGGTGGAGAGTTCTGTAGATGTCTATTAGGTCTGCTTTGTCCAGATCTGAGTTCAAGTCCTAAATATCCTTGTTAATTTTCTGCCTTGTTCATCTGTCTAATATTGACAGTGGGGTGTTAAAGTCTCTCACTATTGTTGTGTGGAAGTTCAAGTCTCTTTGAAGGTCTCTAAGAACTTGCTTTATGAATGTGGGTACTCCTGTATTTGGTGCATATGAATTTAGGCTAGTTAGATCTTGTTTTTGCATTGATTCCCTACCATTATGTAATGCCCTTCATTGTCTGTTTTGACCTTTGTTGGTTTAAAGTCCAGTTTACTAGAGACTAGAATTGCAATCCCTGCTTTTTTTTTTCTTTCCATTTGCTTGGTAAATCTTCCTTCATCCGTTTATTTTGAGCCTATGTGTGTCTTTGCAGGTGAGATGAGTGTGCTGAATACAGCACACCAATGGGTCTTGACTCTTTATTCAATTTGCCAGTCTGTGTCTTTTAATTGGGGCATTTAGTCCATTTACATTTAAGTTTAATATTGTTATGTATGATTTTGATCCTGCCGTTATGATGCTAGCTGGTTATTTTGTGTGTTACTTGATGCAGTTTCTTTATAGCATCGATGGTCTTTACAATTTGGTATGTTTTTGCAGTGTCTGGTACTGGCTGCTCCTTTCCATGTTTAGTGCTTCCTTTAGGAGTGCTTGTAAGGCAGGCCTGGTGGTGACAAAACCTCTCAGCACTTCCTTGTTCACAAAGGATTTTGTTTCTCCTTTGTTTATGAAGCTTGGTTTGGCTGGATATGAAATTCTGGGTTGAAAATTCTTTTCTTCAATAATGTTGAATATGTGCCTAGGCATTGCTCTTCTCGAGGAGTATCTTTGTGGTGTTCTCGGTAGTTCCTGAATTTGAATGTTGGCTTGCCTTGCTAGGTTGGGGAAGTTCTCCTGGATCATATCCTGAAGAGTGTTTTCCAACTTGGTTTCATTCTCCCCATCACTTTCAGGTACACCAACAAATGTAGATTTGGTCTTTTCATATAATCCAATATTTCTTGGAAGCTTTGTTCATTTGTTTTCACTCTTTTTTCTCTAATCTTGTCTTCTCACTTTATTTCATTGAGTTGATCTTCAATCTCTGATAGCCTTTCCTCCACTTGATCAACTCAGCTATTGAAACTTCTTGTGCTTCGTTTTCAGCTCCATCAGGTCATTTATGTTCTTCTCTAAACTGATTATGCTAGTTACAATTTTGTCTAACCTTTTTTTTCAAGGTTCTTAGCTTCTTTGCATTGGGTTACAATATGCTCCTGTAGCTCAGAGAACTTTGTTATTACCCACCTTTTGAAGCCTGCTTCTGTCAATTCATCAAACTAATTCTTTGTCCAGTTTTGTCCCCTTCTTTGTGAGGAGTTGTGTTCCCTTGGAGAACAAGAGGCATTCTGGTTTTTGGAATTTTCCGCCTTTTTGCATTCTTTTCTTCCTGTCTTAGTGGATTTATCTACCTTTAGTTTTTGAAGTTGGTGGCCTTTGAATGGGGTCTCTGAATGGACGTCCTTTGTGTTGATGTTGAAACTGTTTCTTTCTGTTTGTTAGTTTTCTTCTAACAGGCCCCTCAGCTGCAGGTCTGCTGGTGTTTACTGGAGGTCTACTCCAGACCCTATTTGCCTGGGAATCACCAGCAGGGGCTACAGAACAGCAAAGTTTGCTTCATGTTCTTTCCTCTGGTCGCTTTGTCCCAGACGGGGACCCACAAAATTTCAGCCAGAGCTCTCTTGTATGAGGTTCTGTCAGCCTTTACTGGGAGGTGTGTCCTTGTCAGGATACACAAGGGTCAGTGAGCCACTTGAGCAGGCAGTTTGTCTTTTATCAGAGCTCAAACTCTGTGCTGGGAGATCTGCTACTCTCTTCAGAGCTGTCAGGCAGAGATGTATAAGTCTGTTGGAGCTGTACCCACAACCGCCCCTTTTCCTAGGCACTCTCTTCCAGGAAGTTAGGGCCTTTATTTATAAGTCTCTGATGGGCTGCTGTTTTTATCTCCTTCCCAACAAGGAGGGAATCTAGTGACACAGTTGGCCTGCAGAGGCCTTGCTGAGCTCCCATAGGCTCTTCCCAGTTCATACTTCCTGGCAACTTTGTTTACACTGTGATGTTAAAACTGCCTACTGGAGTCTCAGCAATGGTGGACGCCCTTCCCCCAAGTGAGGTCAAATGTCCCAGGTTGAGCTCAGGCTTCTGTGCTGGCTGCAAGAATTTTAATCCAGTGGATCTTAACTTTCTGGTCTTCATAAGGGTGGGACTCATGGAGCCAGATCACTTGGCTCTCTGGCTTTAGCCCCCTTTATAGGGTAGTGAATAGATCTGTCTCTCTGGTGTTCCAGGAATGACTAGAGTATGAAAAAGAAAACTGCTGCAGCTAGTTCAGTGTCTTCCCAAACAGCCACCCAGTTTTGTGCTGAAAACCCAGGGCCCTGATGTTGTAGGAACCGGAGGAAACCTCCTAGTCTGGGGGTTCTGAAGACCATGGGAAAAGCATTGTATCTGGGCTGAGTGCAGGGGACAGTCCCTAATTGCTTTCCTTGGCTAGGTGAGGGAGTTCCCCAGCCCTTGTGCTTCCTGAGTGAGGCAACACCCCAGGTTGATGGATTTTTATCCATTCTTCCATTTTGTACCTTCTAAGTGAAGCATATAGACAACTTACATTTAACTTTAGTATTGAGATGTGAGGTGCTGTTCTATTCATCGTGCTACTTGTTGCTTGAATATCTTTTATTTTCTTGTGTAATTGTTTTATAGACATTGCGAGACTTATGATTTAAGGAGGTTTTGTTTTGGTGTATTTTGAGGGTTTGTTTCAAGATTTAGAACTTCTTTTAGCATTTCTTATAGTTCTGGTTTGGTAGTGGCAAATTCTGTTAGCATTTGTTTGTCTGACAAAGACTTTATCTCTTCTGTATTCGTATGTTTTCACAGTGCTATAACGGACTAACTTAGACTGGGTAATTTATAAAGAAAAGTGGTTTAATTGACTCAGTGTCAGATGGCTAGGGAGTCCTTATGAAACTTACAACTATGGCAGAAAGTAAAGGAGAAACAAGGCATGTCTTACATGGTGGCAGAAGAGAGAAAGCAACTGTGGAAGTGCCACACTTTTACATCATCAGAAATTTTGAGAACTCACTATCATGAGAACAGTATGGGGGAAATTCACTCCCATAATCTAATTACCTCCCACCAGGTTTCTCCCCTGACACAAAAGAATTACAATTCAACATGAGATTTGGGTAGGGACATAGAGCTCAACTATATCATTATGCCACTGGACTTTTTCAAATCTCATGTTCTCACATTGAAAAATCAATTAAGAATTCCCAACAGTTTCTCAAAGTTTTAACTCCTTCCAGCATTAACTTAAAATTTCAAGTTCAGTGTTTCATCTGAAACAAAACAAGTTCATTTTTTTTATGAACTTGTAAAGTTAAAAAAAACAAACAAACAAACAAACAAGTCGGTTACTTCCAAGATACAATGGTGGTAGAGGCATTGAACAAATGCTCCTATTCCAATAGGGAGATATTGGTCAAACAAAGGGGCTACAGGCCCCATGCAAGTCAGAAACCCAGTAGGACAGTTATTAAATGTTAAATCTCCAAAATAATCTTTTGTGAGTGCATGTCTCACATCCAGGTCACAGTGATGCAAGGGATGGGCTCCCAAGGCCTTGTGTGGTTCTGCCCCTGCTGCTCTGCTGTGTACAGTCCCCATGGCTGTTTTTACAGGCTGGCATTGAGTGCATGCAGCTTCTGTAGGTGCATGGTGCAAGCTGTCAGTGGATCTACCATTCTGGGGTCTGGAGGATGGTGGCCCTCTTCTCACAGCTCCACTATGCACTGCCCCATTGGGAAATCTGTGTGGGGGCTCCAATCCCACATTTCTTCTCTTGCACTGCCCAAGTAGAGGTTCTCCATGAGGGCGTCACCCCTGTAACAGACTTCTGCCTCGATAGTCAGGTGTTTTCATAAATCCTCGGAAATCTAGGTGAAGGCTTTCAAAGTCATGGCTTCTGTGCACCTACAGGCTCAACACCACATGGGAGCTGCCAAATCTTGGGGCTTGCATCCTCTGAAGTAATGGCCCTAGCTGTACCTTGGCCCCTTTTAGTCACAGCTGGAGCTGGAGCTGCTAGGATTCACGGTACCATGTCCCAAGGCTGCACAGAGAAGCTGGACCCTAAGCCTGGCACACTAACCCATTTTTTTATCCTAGACCTCCTGGCCTGTGATTGGAGGGGCTGCCATGAAGGTCTCTGACAGACCCTGGAGACATTTTCCTCATTGTCTTGGCTATTAACATTTGGCTTCTCTTATGCAATTCTCTGCAGCTGGCTTGAATTTCTTTCCAAAATGGATTTTTTGGAAAATTTCTTTCCAAAAATGGATTTTTCTTTTCTACCACAAAGTCAGGCTGCAAATTTTTTAAAACTGTTATGCTCTACTTCCCTTTTAAACATAAGTTCCAATTTCAAACAATTTCTTTGTTAATGCATATGACTGTACACTGTTAGGAGCAGCCAGGCAACATTTTGAATGCTTTGTTGCTTAGAAATTTTTTATACCAGATGCCCTAAATAACTTCTTTCAAGTTCAAAGTTTCACAGATATTTGGGGAAGGGGCACAATGCCCTTAGTCTTTTTTCATAACAAGAGTGACCTTTGCTTCAGTTTCCAGTGAGTTTCTGTCTTTATTTGATACCACCTCAGCCTGGACTTCATCGTTTATATCATTATCAGCATTTTGGTCACAAGCATTCAACACATCTCTAGGAAGTTTGAAACTTTTCCACATATTCCTGTCTTTTTCTGAGCATTTCAAACTGTTCTATCCTCTGCCTGTTACCCAGTTCCAAAGTAGCTTCCACATTTTCAGGTATCTTTATAGCAGTACTCTACTCTCTTGGTACAAAATTCCTGTATCAGTCAATTTTTACACTGCTATAAAGAACTACCTGAGAGTGGGTAATTTATAAAGAAATGAGGTTTAGTTGACTCAAAATTCTGCATGACTGAGGAGGCCTCAGATATCTGACAATCATGGCAGAAGGTGAAGTGTAAGCAATGTATATGTTACATGACAGAATAAGAGAGAGCATGAGCTGGGGATGTGCCACACTTTTAAACCATCAGATCTTGTGAGAACGAACTCACTGTCAGAAGAACAGCATGGGGGAAATCTGCTTTCTTGATTTAATAACCTCCTTCCTGGTCCCTCCCTTGACTTGTGGGGATTATAACTCAACATGACATTTGAATGGAGATGCAGAGCCAAACCATACTACCTTCACTTATGAAACTTAGTTTTGCTTGATTCAAAATTCTTGGCTGATAATTACTTTGTTTAAGAAAGCTAAAGATAGGACTCCAGTCCTTTCTGGCTTGAAGGGTTTCTGCTGACAAATCTGCAGTTAATCTGATAGCTTTTCCTTTATAGGTTACCAGATGCTTTTGTCTCACAGCTCTTAAGTCTCTTTTCTTCATCTTGATTTTAGTTAACCTGATGACTATATTCGTAGGGATGATCTTTTTGCAATAAATTTTTCAGGTGTTCTTTGGGCTTCTTGTATTTGGATGTCTAGATCTCTAGTAAGATGAGGGAAGTTTTCCTCAATTATTCCCTGAAATAACTTTTCCAAACTTTTAGATTTCTTTTCTTTCCGAAGAATAACAATTGTTTTTATGTTTGATCATTTAACATAATCCCAAATTTCTTGGAGATTTTATTCATTTTTATTTTTTTCTTTGTATTTGATAGGTTAGGTTAATTCAAAACCCTTTCTTTGATCTGTGAAGTTCTTTCTTCTACTTGTTCAATTCTATTGTTTAACCTTTCAGAGTATTTTGCATTTCTCTTTGTCTTTCATTTCCATAAGTTGTGATTATCTTTGCTTTATGATATCTGATTCTCTGGAGGATTTTTAAATCCATATCCTGTTTTGCTTTTTTAATTTCTTTAAGTTGGTTTTCACCATTCTCTGACGCCTCCTTGAGTAGCTTAATAATCAACCTTCTGAATTCTTTGGCAACTCAGACAATTTTTTCCTTGGTTGGGAGCTATTGCTGGAGAGCTAGTGTGATCTTTTGATGTTGTTATAGAACCTAGTTTTGTCATATAACCAGAATTACTTTTCTGGCTTCTTCTCATTTTGGTAGACTGTTTCAGTTAAAAGATCTGGAACTCAAGGGATGCTGTTCAGATTTTCGTGTCCCATGGGGTGATCCTTTGATATGGTGCTCTCCCCCTTCCCCTAGGGATGGGACTTCCTGAGAGCCAGACTACAGTAATTGTGATTTCCCTCCTGGATTTAGCCACCCAGCAGGGCTACTTGGTTCTTGGCTGGTGCAGAGAAATGTCTACAAAGAGTCTTGTGACGTGGCTCATCTTCAGTTTCCCAACTGTGTATACGAGCACCTGCTCCAGTGTTGAAGTATTAGCTCAGGAGTGTAGTGGACTCTGTGGGAGTCCTTAGTTGTAGTTTTTTTTTTTTTTAGTGCATCGGTTTTCTCAAATTCTTGTCATGCCAACAGTGAAGTTATCACTCGGGACATCTGGTTAGCCATGGTGTTGCAGGCAGGGGACTTAGCTGTTGTTTTCTCCTCCTCTGGAGCAAGGTTGTTCTGTTAGGAACTGCTGTAATGGCTTGAGTTGGTTGACCTCCAGCCAGGAGGTTGTGTTTTCCAGGAGTACTAGCTTCAGTCATAGAAGGGGGATACAATCTTGCCCTGTATTCGCAGGGACAAGTACTCCGGTTTCTCAGGTGATGAGTATAGTCATGGAGTTCCCAGGAGTTTGTCTTTTTCCTTTGGCTACCAGGGCATGCAGAGAAAAACCATTAGGTGGGTGCAGGGTTAGATGGATCTGAGCTCAGACTCTCCTTTAGTGGGGTTTGCTGTGGCCACTGTGGGAGAAGAAAGGTGGTTCTCAGGCCAAGGAAGTTATGTTATTAGGGGAATTGTGGCTACCTCTGCTGCATCATACAGATCACCAGGGAAGCTGGTAGTGACAGGCCTTCACTCAGCTTCCATGCAGTCAGCAAGACCAATCTCATTCCTGTTGTGCCTCACCAACAGCACTGAGTTTATATCCAGGCAGCTGGCAAGCAGGGCAGAGAACGTAGCCCACACTTCAAGCCTCCTCCTTGAGAAAACAAGCAGGGTTCTCAGGCCTCACCCCTCCCTTCCTGCTTCCACTTTTGTCTGAGGCTTCTGCACTTGTATCTGTACTTCTTGTTTGCCCTCCCTCAGATTCTTCTCAGGCAAATTTGTGCTCAATTGAAATTATTACGAAGTTCAGCTATGAGCTTCCTTTACCTTGTGATTCCACCTCAATTCTTTATGTCTGCCTTCCCTTCCCCAAGGACCTCTGTTAGATAAGAAATGGCTTCCCTAAACTTGAGTAGAGGACCAAGAGTGCCTACAGGGTTCTTCCTGCTGCTCCTTCTACTTTTGTATTTTGTTCAGCTCCCTAAATCCATTTCAGCTATAGGTAAGGTTAAATCTTTCTCCCAGATCTAGATTTTCAGGTTTCTCAATGGTGATATATGTTTGGAGGCAGACTTTTCCTTTCTCTCACTTTGGAAACTCATGACTTTTTGGCTGTCTTACAGAGCTTGCAGCAGCAAGCTGCTTTTTTCAAAGGGTCTGTGAATTAGTTTGGTTTTCCTCGTATGTTCCTGAGGTGGTTCTTGGAGCAAAAGTTTACAGTGTGAGTCTTCTGACACTGTTCTGTTCATCCAAGCGAGACCTGCACTTTAGTCCTCTTTTCCATCTGCCATTTTTTAACCACCTCCTGGTTTTTCTTTAAAATATCTATCTCTTTAGACATTTTTCATTTATATCCTGAATTATTCTTATTTTTTATGTTGGTGTTAACCTTTCTTTTGTATTTCCTTGAGTAACTTAATAATTAACTTTTTGCATTCTTTATCTGACATTTCAAAGATTTTATCTTGCTTTGGGTCCACCACTGGAGAGCTAGTGTGATGTTTTT
Organism: Cacajao melanocephalus; assembly: GCA_963573385.1. Classification (NCBI taxonomy): domain Eukaryota; kingdom Metazoa; phylum Chordata; class Mammalia; order Primates; family Pitheciidae; genus Cacajao; species Cacajao melanocephalus. The sequence goes on along the minus strand of CAUYLG010053743.1, from coordinate 8,520 downwards.
GGGACCTTTAAGAATCATGTTTTTTCATTTTGCCAGAATTAGTTTTTGGCTTCTTCTCATTTTGACAAACTATTTTGTCTTTTTTGAATTAATTTTTTTATTTGGCTGCATATTTTTAAATTTCTTTTTTTTCTCTTTGGGGATATGACTTAAATGTTTATAGTTCATTGTAACCTAATTTGACTCTGGATGCTTTTAGTGGTGAACTCTGTATGAATTCCTTGGTTACAGAGAGTCTTTTTATTATGGCTTTCTCAGAAGCTGGTTCTTATAGCGATATACTTGGTATGTGAGCAGGTTCACTGTCTCTTCTGGGATTTGAAAGGCAGAAGTCTCATGAAGTTTATCTTGCTTCCCAGTAGTGTACACTGTTATTTATTTGTTTTTCTTCCCTGTATCTTATTCTTTCATTTGAACAGTTCAGGCTTCAGGCCAGTAGGCAGTGTCCATGGGTAAAAACTGGGCAAGGCTAAGGCAAATGGGTAAATACAATACCCAAAGTTGCACAGAGCTCTGAGTCTTGATAGAATTGGCTGTGGGAGCTGTCAGTGAAACACACTGTCTTTTCAAGGGGAAGGGAGGGAGCCACGTCAGCTCCCCTGCCTGGACAGCAGGAAAGCAATCTACCTCCAAGTCACAGTCCTGACCCAGTGTACCAGCTATTCGTATCAGATAGGCACCTCTTTTCACTAGCAGAAATGCTAACGTTTTACATAGAGAAGGATCATGACTCTACCCCTCATTCAACCCTGAGCCTGGAGGGCACTCCTCTGTGGATGCAGTCACCCTAAAGTTCTCAGAGAGGCTGTCTGCAGGTTCACCTAACACTGAGCTCTTATGAGAGAAGCCTCAGCTATGTCGGCATTGGTGGGCAAGGGGAAGAAGTCACCTTCTCTAGTGCCCTTCACAAGTACCAGGACTGCTTGTTTGGGTAGAGCCACAGACTTTCCTCACTGAGTCTAGTACTGCTCCTGTGCCTGTGCTTAACGAAACTTTTCACAACAGAAAGTTCTGGAACTCAAAGCCTGCTGTCTGGATTCTTTTGTCCCACAGCATGTCGTACACTCTCCCCTCTCCTAGGAGTAAGAGTCCCTGAGGGAAAGACTACTGTGAATCCTGCTGCTCTTCTTGGTCTAGCCACATGGTAGAACTGCCACACTCCAGGATGGCGCTGGGGCATGTCTGCAAGGGATCTAGTGATATCGCATTTCCTCAAGTCTCCCAGAAGCAGGTACCAGAACCAACTCTCACTCTCCTGCCACCCCAAATTTCCTTGGTTATAAATAGCCTTAGAGTGTTGGTTTTTTCAAATGCCAATTGTAGTAGTAATGAACTGATCGTGTGGATACTCAAGACTTCCTGGCTAACCAGGGTGCTGCAGGCAATGGTGAGAGCTGAGATCTTGTACAAGTTTTCTTGTACCTGGGCACTGTGTACTTTGCTCACATATAGTGTATTGGACCATGTTGGTTGGTTTCCAGCCAGGAGGTGGTGCTTGTAAGAGAGCACCAGCTGCAGTGGTAGTGGTAGGAATTGTGCCTGCCTTATATTACCCAGTAAAGGTAACCTTGTGTCTCAGGCAATAAGCAGGGCTGTAGAGCTCCCAAAAGTTTCTGCATTTTGTGTTAAGCTAGCATGTCAGGTGGAATGGCAAAGCCAAGTGGGGGCTGAGTCAGGCAAATCTGCACTTTGGCTCCCCATGTGTGGGTGTAAGCAGCAGCCCCAGTGGGGATCAGATGGCCAGTTATCTAGTCACTGATGTAATGTTCCATGGAGGAATGCAGGTGCGTCCGCTACACAGAAGAATCTGCATTTAGGGGAGGGAGTACCAGGCAGCAGTAAGCCCCACCGAGCTCCCATACAATTGGCAAGGCGTGTCTCACACACCTTAGTGTTCCACTAGCAGCAGCTAGCTAGATTCTAAGCAGTCTCTACTCAGAACTCAAAACTGCTCCAGGCCATAAGTCTTTTTCCTCAAGACAGAAAGCATGGCTTTCAGGCCAGGGCCCAACCACTCCACACTTGCACCTGTGACTATAGCACTCTTCTTCCTTGCCCCTCTCTTCTGGCCAAGGGGGTTTGTCCCCAATTGAGATTATACCATGAATCTCAGTTGGGAGCTTCTATCAACCTGGGACTGCCACCTGAGTTAGCTAGCTGACTTCTGCAAGGTTCCTTGTGAGGTAGGATCAGGAATGGCTTCCCTCCATCCTTGCTGGAGTCTGGGGGCGCATGTAAAACACATCCTGATGCTATTCCTTCTCATGTACTCTCCACCGCTCACTAAATCAGCTCTAGCACTGGATAGGGTTAAGGCCTTCCACTGTGGGCTGCTTGCCAGGTTCCCCAGTGGAGAATATATCCTGGAGGCAGTCTCTCCCCTCATTACACTCTGAGGACTTAACAATTTTCTTTCTGGCTCATGGTGTAGGCTGCAGCCCACTGCTTCTTTCAGAGGATCTGTGGTTTCTTTCTGTTTTCCTGTTAAGTTTCTGTGTTGCTTCTTGAAAAAAAGTTCACAGCTTGTCACTACATAACCATATTTATTGGCTTCCAGCCAGGAGGTGTTGCTTGTAAGAGAACACCAGCTGCAGTGGTAGTGGTGGGAATTGTGCCTGCCTTTATTATCCAGGGAAAGTAATCTGGTGTCTCAGGCAATGAGCAATGCCATAGAGCTCTGTGTTCTGTGTTAAGCTACCAGAGCAAGTGGAAGGGCAAAACAAAGTGGGGACTGGTGGTGTTTTGTAAGGGTTATTCATGTAGTTCGTTTCTTTTCATGGCTGAATAATATTTGATTGCATGGATATACTACATTCTGTAGTAGTTGGTAGACATGTGGGTTGTTTCTACTTTTTTGCTACATACATTGTGTGTACATCTTTCTTTCTTTCTTTCTTTCTTTCTCTTTCTTTCTCTTTCTTTCTTTCTTTCTTTCTTTCTTTCTTTCTTTCTTTCTTTCTTTCTTTCTTTCTTTCTTTCTTTCTTCTTTCTTTCTTTCTTTTTTGAGACAGAGTCTCACTCTGTTAGCCAGGCTGGAGTGCAGTGGTGCAAACTCCACCTCTCTGGTTCAAGGAATTCCCCTGCCTCAGCCTCGCGAGTAGCTGGGATTACAGGCACACACCACCATGCTTGTTATTGTTTTTGTGTTTTTAGTAGAGACGGAGTTTCACCATGTGGCCAGACTTGTCTCAAACTCCTGACCTCAGGCAATCTGTCTGCCTCTACCTCCCAAAGTGCTGGGATTACAGGTGTGACCACCAAGCCCAGCCAGTATCCCTTTTCTACAGCCTTATTAGAACAGTTACAAACATTTATTTTCTAATTTAGTTTTACTTTCAGTACATATCAAAGTTGTACTTTTCAGATCAACAAATTAACTTGAGGCAAATTATATAGCTTTCCATATACTGTTTTTCCTCAGGTGCTAATCAAAGGCTCTGAAAATGGATACTGCTTTAGTAATGTCTGCTTTATGTTAAAATGGTTATTTCTTTTGCTAGATTTAAAGATTTGGTGTTAACAAAAGTGGTTTTAATATGTAAATATGAATGAATGCCTTTAATTTTACCCCATTTGTCTGTTATTATTAGTCTGTTTTCATTTATCCTTCATAGAGGATACTTTCATGATCTTGAATACCTTCCATTAGATATTGTTGCATTTTAAGAATAAAAATAGAACTGTTTTCTGTCTTAGATTAATTCTGCTCGTGCTATGAGAAACTTAAAATCAAGAATGTGATGTACTTTTTATATTACTATATACAATACATATACCACAGGTTGCTTTGATACCTTTTCTGTAGCACAGCCACTAACAAGAGTGAGTGAATTATAATATTCTCTTTGGGAGGGAATGAGTACAGGTAACTAATTCTTAGCTGGTATTGGCCTATGAAAGACAATACATTAGAAACATAAGAATTCTGTTAATAGTACAGTTTTGGGCCTTAAATGTCTTCTGCTACTGAAAATAGTTTACGTCTTAGCTTTGTTTCTATTACTCCCTCTCTCTGCCTCAGAAAGAAGAATTTGGAAGAATGGCTTAAAAGACATAGTGTCATCGATTTGTTGCTGAACTTTTAGAAAACATTTGTCTATGTAAGCTGGGGACTTATTTTTTGTTTGTATATACTGGAGAAATAATGCTGCCCTGAATAAAAAATCCAGCTATTCTGTTTCTCTTGTATATTTTTACTTAGCAAAGGAAAACTTTAGTAAGAATGCTACTTGACAAGAAGAAAATTCATTTCTCAAGCACATGCCCAAAGGTGAAGGTGATTGAACCCAAAATAATGAGTGGGAAACACCAAATGAGGTGGAGGAATATGAGAAAGATGTGTGATCCAATGCTATCTGGTTATATTTTGATGTTGCCAATATCACAAAGCCAAAATTTTAATTTGCTTATTTAATATATTCCTTGGCCAGAGATCTAATTTTATATCAATGTGCCTTGCATGTACATTTTTAACAGATAGAAAGGTCGTGTAGTAATGCCTGAGATAGTTGATGATTCTTACCACCTCACTAATTTTTATGCAGTATGAAATGCTCATTCTATTGTCCAACTGGTGCTCTCTGTTTAAAGCTATAGATCTTGTAAAACTGGAACTATTTTATAAGCTGTGGAAGTGATTTAGTTTTTTTGTTGTGTGTTTTTTGTTCTTTTTCTTTTATATATGTATATATAAATATATGTATACATATATATATAATTGCACTTTAGGCTCTGGGGCACATGTGCAAAACATACAAGATTGTTGCACAGATACATACATGGCAATGTGGTTTGCTGCCTCCATCACCCTGTCACCTATATTTGGCATTTCTCATCATGTTATCCCTCCTGAACCTCCCTACCCCCCAGGGTCCCTCCCTGATTCCCCCCAAAAGATGCCATTGTGTAATGCTCCCCTCCCTGTGCCTATGTGTTCTCAGTGTTCAAAGCCTGCCTGTAAGTGAGAACATGCAGTGTTAGAATTTCTGTTCTTGTATCAGTTTGCTGAGAATGATGGTTTCCAGATTCATCCATGTCCCTACAAAGGACACAAACTCATCATTTTTTATGGCTGCATGGTATTCCATGGTGTATATGTGCCACATTTTCCTTGTCCACTCCATCATTGATGGACATTTGGGTTGGTTCCAGCTCTTTGCTACTGTAAACAGTACCACAGTGAATATATGTGTGCATGTGTCTTTATAATAGAACAATTTATAATCTTTTGGATATATATCAAGTAATGGCATTGCTGGGTCAAATGGAATTTGTATTTCTAGGTCCTTCAGGAAGCTCCATAATCTCTTCCACAATGGTTGAACTAATTTACACTCCCACCAACAGTGTAAAAGTGTTCCTATTTCTCCACATCTTCTCCAGCATCTGTTGTCTCCATATTTTTTAATGATTGCCATTCTAACTGGCATGAGCTGGTATCTCAATGTGGTGTTGATTTGCATTTCTCTAGTGACCAGTGAGGATGAGCATTTTTTTCATATGATTGTTGGCCTCATAAACGTCTTCTTTTGAAAAGTGTCAGTTCATATCCTTTGCCCACTTTTGAATGTTTTTTTTTTTTTTTTCTTGTAAACCTGTTTTAGTTCTCTGTAGATTCTGGATATTAGCCATTTCTCAGATGGGTAGAGAGTAAACATTTTTTTCCCATTTTTTTTGTTGCTGGTTCACTCTACTGATTGTTTCTTTTGCCGTACAGAAGCTCTGGAGTTTAATTAGGTCCCAATTGTCTATTTTGGCTTTTGTTGCCAATGCTTTTAGTGTTTTAATCATGAAGTCCTTGCCTATGCCTATGTCCTGAATGGTTTTGCCTAGGTTTTTTTCTAGAGATTTTATGGTGTTAGGTCTTACGTTTAAGTCTTTAATCCATCTGGAGTTAATTTTAGTGTGAGGTGTCAGGAAGGGGTCCAGTTTCTGCTTTCTACACACTGCTAGCCAGTTTTCCCAACACCGTTTATTAAACTAGGAATCCTTTCCCCATTGCTTGTTTTTCTCAGGTTTGTCAAAGATCAGATGGTTGTAGATGTGTGACGTTGCCTCCGAGGCCTCTGTTCTGTTCCATTGGTCTATATCTTTGTTTTCGTACCAGTACCACACTGTTTTGATTACTGTAGCCTTGTAGTATACTTTGAAGTCAGGCTGAGTAATGCCTTCAGCTTTGTTCTTTTTGCTTAGGATTGTTTTGGCTATGTGGGCTCTCTTTTGGTTCCATATGAAGTTTAAGGTGATTTTTTCCTGTTCTGTGAAGAAGGTCATTGGTAGCTTGATGGGGATAGCATTAAATATATAAATTACTTTGGGCAGTATGGCCATTTTCACGATATTGATTCTTCCCAAACATGAGCATGGAATGTTTCTCCATCTGTTTGTGTACTCTTTTATTTCCTTGAGCAGTGGTTCATAGTTCTCCTTGAAGAAGTCCTTTACTTCTTTTGTTAGCTGTAATCCTCGGCACTTTATTCTCTTTGTAGCAATTGACTTGGCTCTCTGTTAGTCTGTTATTGGTGTATAGGAATGCTTGTGATTTCTGCACAGTGATTTTGTATCCTGAGGCTTTGCTGAAGTTGCTTATCAGTTTAAGGAGATTTTGGGCTGAGACCATGGGGTCTTCTAAATATACAATCATGTCATCTGCAAATAGAGACAATTTGACTTCCTCCTTTCCTAATTGAATACCCTTTATTTTTTTTCTTGACTAATTGCTCTGGCTAGAACTTCCAATACTATATTGAATACGAGTGGTGACAGAAGGCATCCTTGTCTTGTACCAGATTTCAAAGGGAATGCTTCCAGTTATTGCCCATTCAGTATGATATTAGCTGCAGGTTTGTCATAAATAGCTTTTATTATTTTGAGACATGTTCCTTCAATACCTAGTTTATTGAGAGTTCTTAGCATAAAGGACTGCTGAGTTCTGTCAAAGCCCTTCTCTGCATCTATTGAGATAATCATGTGGTTTTTGTGTTTGGTTCTGTTTTTGTGGTGAATTACATTGATAGACTTGCATAAGTTGAACCATCCTTGCATCCCCAGGATGAAGCCTATTTGATCGTGGTGGATAAGCTTTTTGATGTGCTGTTGCAATCGGTTTGCAGTATTTTATTAAAGATTTTTGCATCTATGTTCATCATGGATATTGGTGTGTAGTTTTCTTTTTTTGTTGAGTCTGTGCCGGGTTTTGGTATCAGGATGATGTTGGTCTCATAAAATGATTTGGGAAGTATTCCCTCTTTTTGTATTGTTTGGAATAGTTTCAGAAGGAATGGTACCAGCTCCTCTTTGTACATCTGGTACAATTCAGCTGTGAACCCATCTGGACCTGGACTTTTTTTGGTTGATAGGCTATTAATTGCTGCCTCAACTTCAGCCCTTGTTATTGGTCTGTTAAAGGTTGCAACTTCTTCCTGGTTTAGGCTTGGGAGGGTGTAAGTGTCCAGGAATTTATCCACTTCTTCCAGCTTTACTGGTTTATGTGCATAGAGTTGTTTGTAGTAACCTCTGATGGTAGTTGGTATTTCTGTGGAAATTCTGGTGATATCCCCTTCTTCATTTTTTATTGCATCTATTTGAATCTTCTCTCTTTTTTATTAATCTGGCTAGCGGTCTGTCTATTTTGTTGATCTTTTCAAAAAACCAGCTCCTGGATTTATTGATTTTTTGAAGGTTTTTTTGTGTCTCTATCTCCTTCAGTTCTGCGCTGATCTTAGTTATTTTTGTTGTCTGCTAGCTTTTGAATTATTCTGATCTTGCTCCTCTAGCTCTTCCAGTTTTGATGATAGGGTGATTTTGATCTTTCCTCACTTCTGATGTGGGCATTTATTCCTATAAATTTCCCTCTAGACACTTCTTTAAATGCATCCCAGAGATTCTTATGTGTTGTGTCTTCATTCTCATTGGTTTTGAAGAACATCTTTATTCTGCCTCCATTTCATTGTTTATCCAGTCAACATTCAGGAGCCAGTCAGTTGTTCATTTTCCATGAAGATGTGCAATTCTGAGTGAGTTTCTTCATTCTGAGTTCTAATTTGATTGCACTGTGGTCTGAGAGACTCTTTGTTATGATTTCTGTTCTTTTGCATTTGCTGAGGAGTGATTTGCTTCAAATTATGTGGTCAGTTTTAGAGTAGGTGCCATGTGGTGCTGAGGAGAATGATTATACTGTGGATTTGGGGTGCAGATTTCTGTAGATGTCTATTAGTTCTGCTTTGTCCAGATCTGAGTTCAACTCCTGGATATCCTTGTTAATTTTATGTCTCATTGATCTGTGTAATATTGACAGTGGTGTGTTAAAGTCTCCCACTATTATTGTGTGGGAGTCTAAGTCTCTTTGTTGGTCATTAAGAACTTGCTTTATGTACCTGGGTGCTCCTGTATTGGCTGCATATATATTTAGGATCATTAGTTCTTCTTGATGCATTGATCCTTTTACCATTATGTAATGCCCTTCTTTGTCTCTTTTGATCTTTGTTGGTTTAAAGTCCATTTTATCAGAGACTAGGATTG
>CAUYLG010053742.1:0-68017 GCA_963573385.1 Cacajao melanocephalus | reverse complement strand
TGTGTGTGTGTGTGTGTGTCTCTTTCTCTCTCCCTCATAATATTCTTAAAGTTTTTCCAGTTAGAACAGTAATTGAGGTCACTTGCAATAGGTAAAACAGAATTGCACAATACCGATAAAAATCAACTACCCATCTCCCTTGATTATTTATATGCTTACAAATGTGTGGCTATATTTTTTCAATTTAATTTCTCAGCAGTTGGTTTTTATATTCTTTCAATATACCTGAATGCTAGTGGTATGAACGATATGTGTATTAAAGAAATCATCTCTCGTGTCTTTGTTTGGCCTTTCACTGACTTATTTTTCTTGTGATGAATAGGATTTCTTCATTTTGATGTCATTTATCAGTTTCCCCTTATGGTTCATGTTTTCAGACTGCTTTTAAGAAATATTCCCCTACCAGAGGGTAATAAAGATATTCCTCTTTATTATCTCTTCTTTTATTGTTTTAACTTTCCAAATTAGATTTATTATATATCAAAAATAAATTTGCCAAAATCCTTTTATTTTAAATATATAGAAAGTTAACTTGGCACCATTTACTGAAAAGACCCAATTCACTTCAAGCTCACTTGTTTTTAGCCATCAAATATGTGTGATTCTTTTCTGAAACCTTCTATTTTGTTCCACTAGTCTACTTGTTTAACATTGTAATATTAACAATTTTAATTATTAATATTATAATGTTTAATATTTAATATTTATTGATACATAGTACTCTTAGTCATCCAGTATTTTTAAAGAAAAAGTTTTGGTTATTCTTGGTCCATTTCATTTTCATAATCTTTTTTAACTTTTATTTTAGATTCAAGGATACATGTACATGTTTGTTTATAGGTAAACTCATGTCATGGGGCTTTGTTGTACAGATTACTTCATCACTCAGGTACTAAGCCTTGTACTCAATAGTTATTTTTTTGTGTTCCTCTTCCCTCCTCCCATCCTTTACTCTCAAGTAGGCCTCTGTGTCTGTTGTTCTCCTCTTTGCATTCATGTGTTCTCATCACTTAACTCCCACTTGTAAGTTAGAACAATTGGTATTTTGTTCTCTGTTCCTATGTTAGTTTGCTAGGAACAGAACTAAATAGATGTAGAAAAGGCTTTCAATAAAATTTAACGTCTGTTCATGTTAAAAACTCTCAGTAAACTACGCATTGAAGGACTATACCTCAAAATAATAAGAGCCGGAGCCATCTGTGAGAAACCCATGTCCAACATCATACTGAACAGGCAAAAGCTGGAAGCATTCCCCTTGAATCCTGGCACAACACAAGGATGCCCTCTCTTACCACTTCTATTGGAGATTGTATTGGAAGTCCTAGCCAGAGCAATCAGGCAAGAGAAAGAAAGAAAGGGCATCCAAAAATGAAGAGAAGTCAAAAGATCCCTGTTAGCAAACATGATTCTTTATATAGAAAATTCAGTAGTATCAGCCCCAAAGCTCTTTCAGCTGATACACCCTTTCAGCAGTTTCATGATATAAAATTGGTGTACAGAAATCACTAGCACTCCTCTACACCAACCAACAGCCAAGTTGAGAGCCAAATCAGGAAAGAAATCCCATTTACAATTGCCACAACAAGAATAAAATATCTAGGAATACTGCAAACCAGGGAAGTGAAAGATCTCTACAATGAGAATTACAAAACACTGCTCAAATAAATTATTGGTGATATAAATAAATGAAAAAACATTCCATGCTCATGGACAGGAAGAATAAATACTATTAAAATGGCCATACTGAATGAATCAATATCATTAAAATAACAATACTGTCCAAAGCAATTTATAGATTCAATGCTATTTCTATCAAAATACTCATGACACTCTTCTCAGAACTAGATAAAACTATTGTAAAACTTATATGGTATATTAGTCCATTTTCACGCTGCTGATAAAGACATACCCAAGACTGGGCAATTTACAAAAGAAATAGTTTAATGGACCTACAGGTCAAGTGGCTGGGGAAGCCTCACAATCATGGCAGAAGGCAAGAAGGTGTAAATCACATATTATGTGGATGGCAGCAAGCAAATAGAGCTTGTGCAGGACAACTCCAATTTTTAAAGCCATCGGATCTTGTGAGACCCATTTACTATCACAAGAACACCGTGGGAAAGACCCACTACCATAATTCAGTCATCTCCCACTGGGTCCCTCCCACAACACATGGGAATTATGGGAGCTACAAGATGAGATTTGGATAGAAACAGAGATAAATCATATGAAACCAAAAAGAGCTCAAAAAACCAAGAAAATGCTAATTAAAAAGAATGAAGTTGGAGGCATCATGCTGTCTAATTATTCTATAGGGCTACAGTAACCAAAACATCAAGGTACTGGTACAAAAACAGACACATAAACCATTGGAACAGAATAGAGAACCCAGAAATAAGGCCACACACTTTCAACCATCTGATCTTTGACAAAGCTGACAAAAACAAGCAATAGAGAAAGGAATCCCTATTAAATAAATAATGCTGGGGTAACTGGTTAGCCATATGCAGAAGATTGAAACTGGACCCCTTCATTACATCATATAAAAAATCCAACTCCAATGTAAAACCCAAAAATAAAAACTTTGAGTGACAACTTAGGCAGTACTATTCAGGACATAGGCACAGGAAAGGATTTCATTAAGAAGACACCAAAGCAATTGCAACAAAATCGAAAGCTTAAATGGAATTAAATTAAACTTAAGAATTCTGCACAGTAAAGCAAACTATCAACAGACAACCTACAGAATGAGAAAAAATATTTGAAAACTATGCCTCTAACAAAGATCTAATATCCAGCTTCTATAAGTAACTTGAACAAATTTACAAGTAAAAGCACCATTAACAAGTGGGCAAAGGATGGAAACAGACGTTTTCTAAAGAAGACAGGCATGCGGCCAGTAAGTATATGAAAAAAAAAAAATAACATTACCGATCATTAGAGAAATGCAAATCAAAACCATAATGGGATTCCATCTCACATCAGTCAGAAAGGCTATTATTAAAGAGTCAAAAAGTAACAGATGTGAGCAAAAGGAAATGTTTATACAATGTTGGTGGAAGTTCAAATTAGGTCAAACATTGTGGAAAGCGGTGTGGTGATTCCTCAAAGAGCTAAAAACAAAACTACAAATTAACCCAGCAATCCAATTACTGGGCATATACCCAAAGTAATATAAATCATTCTACAAAAAAGGCATATGTACATGTATGTTCATTACAACACTATTCACAGTATCAAAGACGGAATCAACCTAAATGCCTATTAATGATAGACTGGATGAAGAAAATGTGATACATATACAGAATGGAATACTATGCAGTCAAAAAAAAAATGAGATCATGTCCTTTGCAGGAACATGGATGGAGCTGGAGGTGTGAAAATTTCACGATCTGCTTGCTAACTTCTATACTCAAACACATGTGTGCGCGGTGCATGCGTGCACACACACACAAACACATACACAAAGCTTTCTATGATTTTGATTGCATTCAATTTATGGACCCATTTGAGAATGATTAACATCTTCAAGATACTGAGTCTTGCAATCCATAAAATTATTATGTTTCTCTATTTAAGGTATTCCTTAATTTCTGTGAATAACATTGTATATTTTTCAGTTTATAGTTTTGTAAAATCTTTGTTAAATGCATTTATCAGGCATTTAATATTTTAAAATAATATTTATAAATAATACTTTTCTCAAGTTTTATTTTAAGTTTATGTTGATGGTATAAAGAAACGCAATTGATTTTGTTCAGTTACTTTATACCCATTAACATTGCCAAATTTACTTTTTACCACAAATAATTTGTTGTTTTTTGATAGCTTAGATTGCTTTATGCAAGTAATCATAATTATATAGCCTGCAAATAATACGAGTTTTATTTCTCTTTTTTTTTCTTGTTGCTTTTACCTCTTTGGATAGGCTAATAACCTCCAGTACAGTATGAAATAGAAATAGCTGTCTTCCTTTTCTAAATCTGATTTCAGTTTAAGGAAAGTTTTTTAAAATATATGTTTATCAAATTATTTTTCTATATCAGTTGAAACAAGCACATAATATTTCCTCTTTATTCTGGCTTTAAGTAAAGGGTATGTGAACAAAGACCACAAATCACTAGCGTGTATGTGGGGAAAGATAGACGTCATAAGATAAACTGTAGACCTCATGGGAGGGAGCTTGAGTTTAAGGAGGTCAGTATAATTTGACCGAGACAACGATACCTAGAAACAGAGTCCAGGTCAAAGCAGGAACCAAAAAGGAACAAAGTAAAATTGAATAGTACTGTTAGTTAAGTGTTATAAAAATGTCTAAAAGAAATCCCAGTTAGGTGTTCTGTAAATGCCTAAGAAAAAATATTTAATGCAAAAATATTAATCCTGACATAAAGATCTCAGATTAAGTCTATTGACTCAAAGTCTGAGTCAATTAAAAAAACACAACTTTTACTTGGGTACTGAAACTTATTAGTCAACTTGGATTGGGAGTCAAATAAGTTGGAACAAAGAAATTAACTGCTAAGTCAGAAGCTGTACTCTTTTACATAAGTTGATTATCCATAGTTTGATTACCTCTGTATGTCTTGCACACACTGACTCCTTAAAATAGGCCAGAAGAGATGATATATTCTAAATGTCTGGGTAAATGGCTATTTTAATTACCTTCTAGAGAGGATAAATTGTTAAAAATAAAAAAAAACAAGGCTGTATTCCACATGCTTATAAATAATGGATATATTAATATCAATTCTGTTTTTCCCCAATTATAACAAATAGATTAATATATTTGTAAGTAATTAGTAAATACACAATATTATACCAGTGTAAGGAGTAATTATTATTACTACTAAAATAACTATCCATGTTTGTCCTCAAGAAGATGACAGTAAATAATTGAAGTATTAGTTATTGTTTGAACAGAGAAGATAAGTGATATGGAGTAAAAGGTTTATTATAGGAATTTGACATAATACAGTATGGGATTGATTAGGCACTTTACTATAATTGCTTCTGAGTTTGTTGTCAGTCCTGTATGTTGCTGAGCTTGTGCAGGCAGCTGTGCAGATAGCAGGGCAGTCAATACTACAGAAAAGATGGACTTGAAATTGAGGACAACATAGGTAAATCAATTGCATTGATTCGCTTGGAACTGAGGAGTTTCCTAAGACAAGGGACTTTCAATACCAAAACGGTATTGTCTCAACTAAACCAGAAAGGTTGGTCACTCTTGCAGAAAATCTCAGATAACGTACTTGACCTGCAACAGAGCCTTACACTACACTGACCTTTCAAGTATAAAAGTGGAGGCTGCTTCACTTCCCTCTTCTAAATTTCATGCAATTTTTTCATGGTCAATTCCACTATAAAAGGAAGTGAATTCTCAAAAATGTAATTTCTGTTTAGCTTAGTTATCACAGCAGTACAATCTTTATAGCTAGCCATTGGGAATCCTTTTGATTTAATTTTATGTTTCATAATAAAGTGTAACCTCCTTTACATAATAGTTTTGTTAGAGAAAATTCACAAAAATCCAGCTCTTCAGAACTATGAAAATGTCTAATTGATTTAAAGAGAGACACAATTATTTTAGCAAAATACTGATAGTAGTTACCCTTCTAGACCTGCAGTCACATTCTTTCCTCCTGTGCACTCTAATCCCTGGCAAACACTAATCTCTCTATAATATTTGTATTTTTTCATTTAAAGAATGTAATATAAATGGATTAATTTTGTATGCAACATTTTGAGATTGTTTTTATTTTCACCTAGTTCTCTGAGATCCATCCAGATGATTCTGTGTGTCAGTAGTTCTTTCCTTGTTATGGCTGAGTATTTTTCTATGATATGTTTGTACCACAGTTTGTTTAACCATTCTTTATAAAACAAATGGGTTGTTTTTGGTTCTGGCCTATTATGAAAAAAGATGCTATCAACATTTGTGTTAACATCAGTTTTTATATGTCTGAAATAAATGACCAAAAGTTCAATTGCGAATAATATAATTAGTTTGTAAGAAACTATAACATTATTTTCCAAAATGGTACCATTTTACATTTCCACCAGCAATGTGTGAGTGATCCAGTTAGCTCTGGTCAACATAGTGAAACCCTGTCTCTACTAAAATACAAAAAAAAAAAAAAAAAAAAAAAAATCCAGGCATGGTGGTGGATGCCTGTAGTCCCAGCTACTCAGGAGGCTGAGGCAGGAGAATCATTTGAACTGGGGAGGCAGAGGTTGCAGTGAGCTGAGATCATGCCACTGTTCTCCAGCCTGGGCAACAGAGTGAGACTCAAGAAAGAGAAAGAAGGAAAGAGAGAAAGAGAGAGAGAGGGAGGGAGGGAGGAAGGAAGGAAGGAAAAGAAAAAGAAAGGAGGGAAGGGAGGGGAAAAAAGAAGGAAGGCAGGAAGGAAGGGAAAGAAAGAAAAATAAAGAAGGAAGGGAAAGAAAGAAAAAGGAAGGAAGGACAAAGAAAATATATTCTTTGATTGTTAGAATGAAAATATTTCAGAGAAAATCACTGATGTGCTGTATCACTGTATTATTGTATACTAGGTATTTTATTCCATGCTGTCTTTTAATCAGGAGAAGTACAACTAAAAAAAAAAAAAAAAAAAAACTTTAGAGTCAGTCAGCTCTATATTGGATTTCAACTGCACATTTGATAGGATTCAATCGTGCAGTTCCTGTACCAGTCAATTTGGGATATTATTACCCTGTTTTTCTGAAATAAACTTTCAGATGGCAGATCCTCAAGAGATTGCACAGAGCTGGATTTAAAAGTAGCTAATAAAAGCCATAGGTATCAGAGACTCCAGTACTCTTTCCAAGTCACATATTAACAGCTGGAACAAAAGTCCATACACAAAAAAATAGATACACAAAAAAAAGTATGTTTGCATGTGCCGGCAGGGACAAAAAGTACCAAGATAAAATTATTTTCTTATTCTGCCATCATGGACCAGAAACACACAGGTGGATAGGAACATCCTGTGTTCACACCATGAACTCCTGGAGAGCAGTACTGTGGAAAAGATACTAACTTCTAGCTTGGTGCTGCTAATTCCCCAACCTGTTCCTGGGGTTAAATAATGGGAAGATAGGAGGCTAGGTTTTCCACCAAAAAGTATATCATTGACAGTCCATTATTGGGATTTTGTATTAATGAACTGGAAAGGTTTCTACAGGACCACTATAACTTTTAGAGAGCTGCATAAATGTGTTTTATTATTACCATTATTGCTAACTGAAATAGTTCATGGAATTCACCAGCATATGAGTTTTGGTGTCTCTCACTGTAAAGTTTTCCTTCATTGTCTAGCTTCCACAATATCAGAGAATCTCTATTCACCTCCAAGACACCACAGGAAAACCAAAGAAAGTACTTCTCTGTCACTATCTTTAACTTAGGATTTCTTATCAACAGGCTGAATATTCAGCAAAGTCAAAATTCTGTAAGGGCTATGCAGAGGTTAAAATGTTGTACAAATCTAAGTAATGCATGGGAGAGAAATACAGTCAAATGAAAACAGTGATTGCATTAAGGTGAATAACATTTGTTGCTTTTTAATTAAATAACATATATATGTATATGACTTACATACTAAAACGTTTAGAATAATATAAATTATATAAATCAGATGAGAAAAAATACTTAGATCTTTAAAATGTATCAACGTTGTTTTGTGAGAAAGTATTGGAGTAGAAACTATTATAGCTAGATACTCAATTATGGTAATTACAGTTTTCTCTTTCTAAAACATTTTAAAACCACAGCAACTGCAGCATTTGGAAATAGTAAATAAGCCAGAGTAGCCTTAAAGGAAGGCTTGTGTCAATAAATGACTTCGTTAGCATTCTCTTGGATACATTTTATTGCATTGCAGTAGGAAATAATATTGCTGCAAATTACTGTAATTAGATATTTTTCCAGCTTTAATTTTTGTTATGAAAATATGGTTACCTCTACATCTAAATTTGCTTTAATTTCCCTAGAAATTAAAGAGCAGACCCCCAGAGAGGTCAGTTGTGTTCACTGAAAATATCTATAACTTCATGGAAGAATAGTTCACATTTATAGCCTGCAAAGCAACTGAACTAAAAAATCTAATGTTATTTTTCTGCTGATTTACTGTCACTTTAATAGTATGTTATCACAGTCCTCTTACACTTTTACAGTCTAGGGTAGTTTTAGGTTAATGCACATTTAATGAAAAGTGAAGTGGATAGTACTGGGCATATGCAAATTTAAATGCTATCACCTGAGTAAATTGTCTCTTAATGTTACACACAGAGATTCCTAAAGTACAACCCTGTACTTTTACAATTGAGAAAGCAAAATCTGAAATTTATAATAGGTTTGAGATGAGATAGGAAGTCAGGTTTGTTTGATGTTCCATGTCTTGTTTAAAGAGAGTCTTGTCCTTGTTCATAGGTACGTAGGGCTAAGGATGTAGGGTTGGACAAATGTTGTTTCTTCTTTTGGAACAAAAACATTTTCCTCTGCTATTGGGAGAGAAAAGAACGTTTTATAAAGGAGAGTCAGATGAGCTTCACAATGTCATACAATGATGTTCAACTATATAAAGAGAAATGTGAGTGCGTTTTCTTAGGAAGTATTTATCTACTGTTGACATTATCCTTTCAGAGGCTTTTTTAAAAATTACTTAAATCTATGAGACTCAATGTTTGGGAAGGGTCATTAAAAATAAAGACTTCATAGGCTATCATTTAAGTAATAAAAATTAATAAATGGTGCATCTTAGCTGCTTTGGTAGTTAGGTGAAGGATATGAAATGCTGACATCTCTGGTAGCCCATAACAGAAGCCAGGGTTCAAAATTGTTTCTGCCACTTTTCCTTAGAGAAGACCTTATTTTCCTTATTTGTACAACATAGGGTTGTCTGAGATTGTGTAAAAGGTCACCTAGAAGTCTTTTCTTTGATTATGTAGAATAAAGCCTTGAGTTCAAGGATGACCTTAAACATTCCTATATTTGCAAGGCTCACATTATTTTGCTTAATATGTTCTCTGATAAAATAAAGGTTTTAAAATGTTCTTCCATTTTCTCTAAACATTCTTATCTGAGACACAGATCCAGTAATAGTAGTTAAAGTTTTGAAAAAGTAGATCTAGGAAGAGATCAGTTTACACGAATGCTTTTAATTTATAAAAATAAAAAAGTCATTTTACTTCAAAGGTTACAGGGGCAAAAAAAAATGGGCAAATAGAAGCAGAATGACGCTATGATTACATATTTCCTCATATATGAATAATCAGACTACTACAGAAATTTCACTAACAAATTATACCTTATTAGCATAAGATGCAGGAAAACTCACTTTCGGATTATAATTCTTTCTTTCTATAAGCCTTGCTTAAAGGGGGTTATTGTAATTAGAGAAAGCTGGAACCTTGACTCTGGATCTGGGAAAGTTAGTAATATTATCTGATACCACTGTGTCTCTGTGTCCAGTTGAGGCTACCTATGTTTTTTGGAAAATATATCTGTTTGTAGGAACATCAGGGTGGGGTAGAGGTGGATTTGGAGGTTTGAGGGTAAATCTTGTCTCAACAATAAATCTGTAATTTTTCATGCCTGAAACAAGAATAAGGAGGGAAAGGAAAAGAAGACGAAGAATAGGAAGAGGAGGAAGAAGAAGGAGGTGAAAAATAAAAGCTTCTATTAATGTTTCTGCTGGTAGAATTGGCAGATTAAATTTGCTTTTGGGTTTCAGAGCTTTCTTATTTTCGAAAACACCAGGAGTTTACTTGGTTTTAGCAAAGTAAAATAGTGCTTATTCAATAAAAGCAATATTTGACAGTTACAAGTTAAAGACGGCACAATAATGTGAAATTCTTTGAATGAAGGGCTGATTATGAATTTGCTTTTGGCTTCTACTTGGGGTCAGAAACTGTAGTCTGCAATCTGAAATTGGAAAGACAGAGGGCAGAAGAAGAGGGATGCTGCTTGGGTGGGAGAGAGAGGGAAATGTAACAACCAGGCCCAGACCAAAGATAACATCGCCACGCAGATAATGCAGTAGAGAAGGGAATGCTAGTTGGGGTAATATTCTAAAAAAAATTCAAGTTTAAGTTTTCCTCACTGCACTTTAATCTTGTACTATATGAAAGCCTTAATCACTCCTGTTAAACACTTTAGCCTGTGTTAGGTATGCATTGAGGAATGAAAGGAAAGGGCATGATTTGGCACTCTGGGACACAGTCAGCTTGGGAGAAGTGCAGCACCCTGGAATGATACATGAAGAGAAGGAGGGACATACAAGGAAGAGTGAAGTGAGGGGGACAGTAATGATATTTAACATTTGTCAAACATTTACTATGTGCATTAATAATTGTTATAGGCATTATCATACTTTCCACTTAGACTCCTGAGGGGTCCTCAGTAATATCTGGGGAGGGGCCTATACTTCCTGTAGAAATAGTGTGTGGCTTGGGGTGTTACTAAAGCTGGGTTGAAGAGAGTGGTGAGACACAGCCTGGAGACCCTGAGGAGCCTTAGCAGGGGCTTTTCCCCATTCACACTAAAGAAGAGCCCTCACATACACAGTCTTTACAACTTTATTTCCAGAACAGGACTGCAGAGAGTGAAGAGGCAGTCAATGATGTGAAATACAGTCCTATTACCTGTCGTAAGAGCTAAAGCTATCCTGTCACAAAATTCAGAATCTAAAGGTCAGAATTCCACTCCCTACTTTACCGTTTATGAGCTATGAGTTCTTGGGCAAATCTCATGACTTACTTGAGTTCTATTTTTTTTTTTTATGTCTACTACTAGGTTTGTTAACCAGATGAAATGAGATTATGCATGAAAATGTTAAGAGTCCTATAAAATGTGTGTCATTTTTATATTCTTCTTTTTATCTCATTTTCTAATTATACCATAAAAGATTAGTGAAATAACAAGTTTGGGGAATTGAATGAGTAAGAAATAAATTAATGAAAATGCTAAATTAATTAAGATCAGTTTTTATGCAGACAAATATGCAGGCTCCCAACCCCTAATTGTTTAAGCACTGGGACAAGATATTTAGGGTATCTTACAAAACCACATATCTTAGTTTGTTCCTTGTAAAAACAAGTCTGGTGTTGGTTGTTCACAGGCAGCAGTTTTTGATATCACAAAGTTACAAAATGAATAAATAGCCAGGTAAAACCCTGATTAACTATTGAAAATCTACCTAGAAGTATTGCTTCAAACCTAAAACAAAAAAGCAAAACTTGAGACCACTCTATGAATGATCTATTACTAATTTCTTAAAACAAAAGATTATAGAGTAGAATATAAAAATGAAAATGAGAATGAGATCTAGAAGTAAAAGTATTTAAAGGACAACCTTTCTCTGCTGATTATGAAAAATCTATAAAATATAGGGAATTCTATACCAGGGCATAATATACTCCAGATAAGTATATTACATATATAGGTATGGGTATACAAGGTATGCTATACCCACAATATCTAAGGTATACCAAAATAGTCTTAAAAGACTATGACTGAGTTAATGATTTTAAAAAACAAAAATAGTGCTTGAATCTATGAATCAAATGGGGATTTTGGCCCCAAATCAGAAAGACGCAAATCAGAAAGATTATTCTTCTTGCCAGAATGTAAATTAATTGATTATTTCATACTCAGAACTCCAAGAGATAGCCAACAATTGAATGACAATTCCATTGTCACTCTATTTTTATATAAAATGTAGACATTTACTGTTAAGTTTTAGATAAGAATTAGGAGATTCAAAAATGTTAGTGGCTTGCCTGAAGTCAGTCAAATCAACAAGGACAATATAAGGACTCTAATCTGTATCTTCTGAATGGTCCCTCCTCTAAAGCGTTTTCCATTATATTTCATAGACTCTCCCATATTCACACATTTCATGTATGGTGGGCACTCCATATCTGTAGCCTCTGCACATACAGGTTCAACCAACAATGAATCAAAAATATTTGAGGGAAAAAACAATAAAACAATTAAAAATACAAATAATCCAGTATCACAACTATTTATGTAACATTTATCTTGTATTAGATATTATAAGTAATCTGGAGGTGATTCAAAGCATACAGAAAGAATGTGCATAGGTTATATACAAATAAAGTCCCTCAAAAGTCCCATAACTCAGGATTAGAGTCCCTTTTTTGGAGTCTAGCACTGTCTGTCAGATTGCTGTGAGCTGCCCCCAAGTGTGCAGGGCCACAAACCTACCTCCAGTTTTGTCTCTGTAAAGTTGTTCCAGTGGAACTTCCCTACAGGCCTGGCAGGTGGACTGCCCCACTCTTGCCTTTGTATTATGGTGTGGTCTTCAGGAGCTGTCTCCATGTATATGTGACATGAGAATCAAGCCAACTGATATTTCTATGTATCTTAATAAGCTTCCCTTGTAATGGTTTTATAAATGTAGTAGTACATGTATACTATAAATTATTATATTAAGTTAATATAAAATATATTGACAATGTAATTATATTAGGTTGAATCATAAAATTCTAATATCAAACCAATTTTATATGCAAAAAATTGTAATTTTATATTACCATTACTAGGTATTCTTTCATTCAGGGAAATGTAAGATTCCATTACTCACAGCCTCTTCTGTCTTTTGTTTTACAGAAACATATCAACATATACTATTAAACCTAAGAAAAATAAATGTATATGCACAATTCAGATTTAGCAAATGTTAGCATTTTGCTATATTATTTTTTAAAAATCTTCTCAAAGAAACAATATTACGGATACCGTAGAAGACCCATTTATGTCCTTCCTGAACTCCATTTGTTTTCTTCTACTATTTCCAACCTAGAGAAATAAATTTTGAGGGAGTTTCTGAGACCAACAATATTTTATTTTTTTGTTACTGTACTTTCATAAACAATATATACTATTATTTGATTTGTCAATAATTTTTACATTCTTGTGTATTATAGTGATATTTGCTTATGCAGAAGAAACGTCCTTGTAATTTAGAAGTAAATTGTATTTAGATATGAAATGATATAAAATTTACAAATTACTTTCAAATAGTTCAGAAACGTGTGCACATGTGGGTACACATGTAAAGAAACAGAGAAATAGCAAATGTGAAAAAATGTTAACAATTATTATAGGTGAAGAGCGTATGGGTGTTTTCATCTTACTATTCTCTCAAATTTTTTCTGTAGATTTGAAATAAAAAGAAGAAATTTGGGAATTTTAGAGCACCATATAACTAGCATTATCTTACATGTATCAGTGATTAAGTTGCTATATTTTTTCATAATGCAATACTGCATTTGAGATTTATCCAACTTGTGACCTCTATGTCTAATTCATCTATTTTAATTCACACACATAACGCTATTGCATAATACCCTTCCTCCTCTTAAATTGTGTTTAGGTTATTTTTTCTTCCTGAATAAAGATGTAGTAAGCATCCTCATGTATTACTTCTTGTTGTAATATACTCTGTATGTGCAAGAGAACTTCTACATATAAGATATGTGTATCTTTAGCCTTTTTTTGAATACCATTGAGAAAGTATATGTTTCTTTAAATTGATGAAAGATCTTAACTTGAGAGCTGCTTAGCCTGGGGGCCACACTTGATGTCTAATGCTTTTGGTCCCCATTGGGATATGTCTAAGTGATGGATGCACTCCTATTGGGGATGGAAAGTTACTGGGCTGCAAGCAATTAGGCTGTGTATGTTCTGTGAAACATTAAAAACGACATTTTTTTGGGAGGCCGAGGCGGGTGGATCACGAGGTCAAGAGATCGAGACCATCCTGGCCAACGTGGTGAAACCCAGTCTCTACTAAAAATACAAAAAAATTAGCTGGGCGTGGTGGCGCGCGCCTGTAGTCCCAGCTGCTCGGGAGGCTGAGGCAGGAGAATTGCTTGAACCCGGGAGGCGGAAGTTGAAGTGAGCCAAGGTTGCGTCACTGCACTCCAGCCTGGCGCCTGGTGACAGAGTGAGACTCTGTCTCAAAAAAAAAAAACAACAACGATATTTTCAAGATTAACTCCATGAAATGTTTATTAAATCTAAAGTAACAGAGTACCTTTAATCTTTTTCAACTTATGTGCCTTTTATTGTTGACAAATGCACCTAATAGAATTTAAGGTTTAACTTACTCCTTTGGCAAACAGTAAAATTTCTCAAAATGCTAGTCTTAATGTTAAAAATAAGCTTTTTTGGTGTAGAATTATGTATCAATTTTGGAGAACAAGTTTGGCAGTTTCTCAAGGTGTCAGAACTGTAGTTACCGTGGGACCCAGTACTTTTACTCCGAGGTATAAACCCGAGAGAAATAACATATGTCCACAAAAAAAGTTATACAAAAATGTTCATAGCAGTATTATTCATAATGACCAAAAACTGAAACAACCCAAATGTGCATCAGCTGATCAATGGATAACAATATTCATGCAATAAAATATTGCATGCAATAATAGGAAATGTACAGATACATGCTATACCTTGTGGATAAACCTTAAAAGCATTATGGTAAGTAATCGAAGTTAGTCACAAAGAGTATGTGTGGTATAATTCCATGCATACAAAAATTCTATAACAGGCAAATCTATGGAGATAGCTTTTACATTAGTGAATGACTAGGACTGGTGTGAGGGGATGAGGTGTGAGGGGATGAGGAGTGACTGTTTATTTTGGGAATGGTAAACATTTTCCAAAATTAGATTATGGTGGTGATTGTACAACTCTGTGGAGACAATAAAAACCACTGAATTGTATACTTTAAAAGGATGAGTTTTATGAAATGTGAATTACATATCATTAAAGCTGTTAAAATACTCTTTTTTATGAAGTTAGGATTAACAAAGTATTTTAAGACTGAATGTAAATATAAAACTATAAATGCCTCGCTTATTTTTGTTCTTATAAAACTTTAATGTATTAAAATGTGAAAAGCAATATTAATGGTAGGGACGAGTAATTAAAACGAATGTAGAACTGTCTGAAATGTAACATTTTATTGTTTGTTAATATTATCCTTTTCTGGTTATTCTTTGTATTTTTCAAAAGTGATTTTCTTGCTGTTAACCCATGCTTATTTCAATTTTAAATGAAAAAAATAAGGAACATAAAAATTAAAATATATAGATAGATTTTTAAAGAAAAACCAGTTTTATTTTTCTATTTCAGAAAAGGTATTTTGTATGCCAATTTTAAGTCTATATTTTAATTAATTGAAAGTCTCCTAATACAAGAACATTCTTATAAAAAACCACTCACTTAGGTGCTTGGGGTGCTTTAACTTTTGCAGCAAAGTGGAAACATTAAGCAAAAATCACCGTGAGGCTTAATTTTCAGTAGAGGAAACAGAATATGAACAGCGAACATAATAAATAATTGAATTGCATATTATGTTAGAAGATAACAAGACCATTGGATAAAGAAGGAGTGAGAGCAAAGTAAGGGGATAAAGATTCAAGAGGCAAAAGTTGGAATTTTCTCTACCAAAATAGGGGAGGCTATAGGAAGAACAGGGGTTGTTATGTAAGTGAGGGGAAAAATTACAGGAGTATAATTTTGACATGTTGGTTTTGACATATATATTAGACAGCCAAGGGGAGATGCTGAATTGGCAGTTGCATAGACAAATGTGGGATTCAGGGAAGCAAATTAGGCTGGACATATTGATAGTGATTTGTAAGCACACAGGAGTTGGCATTTGTAGACATGCTCCTAGACGTAATGATAAAAGGAGTGTAGATAGAAGAGAAATTTTGCAATAGTAAAAAGTCATATAGAAGAAAAGGAAACAGCAAAGAAGGCTGAGAAAAGAAGTGGCTGTTTAGCCAGAAAAACAAGAGTATGAAGTCTCATGTGAAGAGAGAGTATCACCCAGATCTGGCCCTTTGATATAACTTTAATATCACCTTACATCAGCAGCTAGAATTGCATATATGACAACTGGAAGCAAACGATTTCTTCTCCTGTTTCTCTTGTTTAGTTTTAAACTACTCACACTTTAGCTCTTTCTCTATCACCCGTCTTGCCTAAGGTGTGGTTTTCATGATTACCAACTTCAGTGATGAGGTAGGGATATCTGGGTTTATTAAATAGGCAATTAGTAACAGTTGGGGAATTGCTTTGAGGAGAAAAAATTGGGGGGAAGAAGATGAAAACACATTAGAAGTTGCAAGTGGGGCCTTGGAGTCCTATTAATG
This sequence comes from Cacajao melanocephalus, assembly GCA_963573385.1. Taxonomy (NCBI): domain Eukaryota; kingdom Metazoa; phylum Chordata; class Mammalia; order Primates; family Pitheciidae; genus Cacajao; species Cacajao melanocephalus. Next base: position 51,820 of record CAUYLG010053742.1, on the reverse strand, counting down.
TAATTATTAAAATGCATTTTGTACCCCAAGATGATAACATGAATTTATTTGTGAATACTAAATTATCAAATTCTAGGGAAATACTTCATGTAAAATAATATTTTGTTAGAGCATTCAGAATATCCTTAGTGCATTCTTGTCACCTTCTGCGCCCAAATATTTGCTAAGGATAGACTAAGAATGTAAGAGTAAGAAAAAAAATCCAGGGACTTAAAATTAGTAAAAACATATTGCATAATCTTACCATATAATGCAGCATAGGTTAGCAATAAAGGCAATAATTTTCAGAACTTTGCCTGAAGAAATAGTAATTGAACACATAAAAATTAGCCAACCTTAAACAGATAGGCAGAGGGTTCTGCTCATTTTAATCACTTGAGAATCCAGGCTGAGGAAAGTGCCAACAATTTATGATACCATCATCTTAATTTGAGGCTTCAGAGTTCTCCCAGGCTGGAGCCCAGCAAAGAGAACAGTGATTAAATATTAACTGTTCTATCTTAGGATGACACATGTCTCTTCAGCTTATATTTCATTGTTTAAAACAATTCACATAGCTATGCCTATTTCTCTGAATATAAAGAAGTATATTTCCTCTGGTCCTGAAGACATGTTAGGAGATGACATGTTAGGAGATGCCTGTGATGTCTGTTAGACCCAAGCATTCCTTATAATCTGAAGCTAGTCAGAGCAAGTCTTTATATGCCTTTTTTTTTTTTTTACCTCTTTACTATGTTATAAGCTCTGCGTATAATACTTTTTGATTAAATTAAATTGGAGGTGGTAAGAAAAGAGAAATGGTTCACAGTCCTTCAAAGGGTAGAGTGTCAATAATATTTTTAAAAGAGGGGCTTAGACTGATTTTCTAAAGGAGTATTTTGAATTATTATGTGCTGTTATTCCTACTTTTTTCTCTGTTTTATTTCTTCCCCCTCTCATTAGATGGACCTTTCTCCCAGTTAGAGCATGCTGTATTCCTCATTAATTGGAGCTGAATGATCAATACAAAATACAATTTAAGTTGTTAAATTTAGCTTTGGAAACCTATATGTAAGTTAGAAAGATTTGGATTTGTATGACCAGAGCAGATTTTTTTCCTACCCTCAGACTACATTAAGACTCTTTGGGTGAAGAATAACAGAGATAGACCACAGAGAGGGTATGTCTAGAAAGAGAGAACATAGAGGAGAGTCTCTCTTCAAAGATTTTTCCACATGTCGTAGATGATAAATGTCTCAGGGAAGGAGACACGTGCAGTAAGTTGGAGGGTAGTGGGGGTGTGAGAGGGCCTTACACAGAATTAGGGAATATCAACAGCTTGAAATTGAACAAAGAAATTGGGGAGGCATAAATAGTATGCTTATAGGGTCCAAGATGAATCTGGAAACTTGGAAGGAGGAAAGTAGGCGCTGATAAGAGAATACAACATTGTTGTTTGATGCAAAAATGAGCCGGAGAAATGGAGTAGAAGTTGGGGGAGGTTAGGGACATGGGATTAAAAGTTATAGGGGAGAAGATTAACAGAAAATTCTTAGGTGCTACTGCCTTGAAGTCACAATAATAACATGTTAAACAATGCAGCTAGTATAAGCTAACACTAAAATACTGTAATATACCTTTAACACTTTTAAGGAGCAAAACTTTCTGAGACAAAAAATATAATTTCCCTTAGAATGCCATTTTAGAAACTCTTGAATTGTTTATTCATTTTATCAACTCTGGAAATGTTAAAAGCCTTTTGGGAATATGTTGATGTTGAAAGAAGTTAATACATTCCCCATGCTTCTGTGATTTTCTATTAACTTTAAGGACTCATAAAATGTAACACAATGAATCCTTTTGATTTTGTTCACTTTAACTCTTAAGTCTACTATTTGCCTGGATGAGAGGCAGCATGGTGTAACAGTAAATAGTAACACTCAATAGCCAGATACAATTTATTAGCTGTGTGTGCATCAGTTTTCCCAGCTGTAAAATGTGTTCACAATACATATTTTTAAGGCTTGTTGTGAAGATTAAATGACATATGTTTGCTTAATGCTCAGTGAAGTGCTTAGAACATAAAGGCTTTTGACAAGAGATTTTTCTTTTTAATGTAGATGTTCTCCTTTGATAAAATCTCTCTTTCTTTGCAAAACTAATAGAAGGTGGAGAGTTATGGAGATCTCTATAGCATGGACTTCAATTTCCCACCAGTGCTGGGTGTGTCTTTAGAATTAAAGATAAACGTTTGTCAACCTGTGTACCTAATTCATCGTAATTAACCTGCTAATTGGGGTGATCATCTGTGTTAGTTAATTGGTTTTGCATAAAGGAAAAATAAACTTCTCACATCTTTACTATATGAGACAGTTTTTCAAGTGAAAGCAAGGTACTAACCAAAGTTATACTTCCATCCTCCCACAGACACTAGGAGAAAGAAGTAGTACTATCTCTTTGAAGTTTCATTTCAAAAATATGGCTTCCAGGTCCTTGAGAAAAACATTCCTTGGTCACAAAGTCAGCAAGAGGCTTATATAGCTCTACAAAGATCTGCATACAATTCAAATAAACAAAAATAATTTACAAATACTTTCTAAAGTAAATTTTCCAAGAAAAAGATGTCTCTTATTTTGAACAGAGAGAATTAAACCTCTTTCTAAACATTTTTATTTGTCCTTATACCCTGTAATACATGTTTATTAAATTCTGGGTTGTATATTTCTCATGGAACACTATGGATTAGAGAAGATTATTTCTGAAAAAGGGTGAGCCCAAGTATTCCATGTCCCGTGAAGGGAGACATCAAGAGAAACTTGGAGAACATAATGAAAGCAAATCAGGGTTGTTGCAAAGAGATTTTGATATCTAATTTTACTCGTTAACAAAAGAGAGTGAAAGGATCTTTGCTACAACCTTTGAAGAGTTTGAGGACTCATCCTGAGAAAAGAAAAGCAGAGAAAAATATGCACTTCAGGGCACAGTGAAGCTCTCTTAAGTCTAGTATTTTACAAAACTTGTGTCTGCAATTTGTGTTAGAAATCCTCAAGTCTCCATCGATCATGCAGATTCCTAATATTATTATGCCCAATAATTAGCAGGAGTCTGCCCAAGACAGGAACCACAGCTTTGCAGCAGGACAGTGTTGGGCTTTCCTTGTTTCACTCAGCAAGAGCCCCTGCATGAGCAGTTCACACAGCTGTCAGGGAGCTGCCTTCTCCGCATGAGAAGGCTCATGTTCAAGGAGAGGGAACCCATATGGGGCATTGTGAGATATGGCAAGGTTTTTCTTCAAACAGCCTACTCAACCTTTTATTATCTAATTCCCAGTACCGCCCCCCCCTTCTCCTTTTCTTCTTTCTGACTTTACTACATTACCAAACATACCATAACATGAATAATATTATCAACACCAACTCACATGCCTTTCCTTATTTAAAAAAAGACTGCCTAATTTGCCACAAACGATCCCTTCCTCCTTTCCCTCTCCCATCATAAATCCACCTTATCTAAAAAATATTTAAAAGTTTAACCAATGGAGTCAAATTTAAATTATACAGTCCAACCCCAACCAATAAAAAAAAAGACAAGAAGACAAAAGTCACGTTAAAAATAAAAACTTCTACTCTCTTTTATTCAAAGTACTCTCATAACAACCAGCCATACAAAAGACACCCTTCTACACAAAAATAAATTTAGCTTACTAAAAAATCCTTCATCTAAATTCTCATTTTTCCTTACAACTCCAAGCCTACTTCTAACAGGCATGTATGGGATGTATGGGAGCTGTCCTGCTTTAAAAGCTTCTGTTTAGAAGCTCCATGATCCCCAGGAGAAAATATCTCTTGTAGCAACCACGTAGTTGTAGTATCCAGGATCCTACAAGGGATAAGAGTCACTGAATCCAGCAAAGCTAAAACTATGGGATCTTCATCAGGCATTTATAAATAATATATAATTTAATAGCATATTTGCTAAATATTTAACATGTAATGAAGTTATAGAGTTAAACTGAAAATGAAATGGCAGCAGAGAAACCCTTGGTCCATAATAATCTTGAGCAAGTTCTTCAACCTATTTTAACCTCTACTTTTTATGTATAAAATGAAGGCCATGTCTTTAGCTCAATTTGCAAGTTGTGTAGATGTGATGAGACAATGCAGAAGAGATTATGGAGAGTATGAGTTAATCAGTAAGTAACCTTTGAAACTGTCTGTAATGGTCTGATGCATGTGATGGTTCAGCTCTTTTCATCTCAGCAGAAACTTTCAATTACAGGAGCTTTTGGGAGAGGAAACCTGGAAGGATGCAAACAGTTTCCACCCTCAAATCTGGAAAATGCATTTTCAAGCTAATCTCCTGTAGTAGAGTTGTAGCAAACTCACAGTTTGCTAGGAGCTAAGGTGAATTGCAAGTTTCACATGAATGGTGTGCAGAGTGTGAAGTCAGGGGAGGTGGGTTTCATCTTAAGCCTTATTGGCTAGTTGAATAAAAGCCATGTAATCTATTTTAAATAAACCTGAGTCACGATAAACAAGTATTACATTTTGATATGATTCATGCTTGTATAGGTTGTGTGTGTGTGTGTGTGTGTGTGTGTGTATTAGTAAGTGGTTTATGTTTATCTTGTTCACTCACATTGCACCTGTTCAGGCTTTCAAATGTTATGCTTTTTCTCTCTGATCTGCGACCAACCTCCCTGCTCAGAATTCTTCTCATTCTTCAATATTTATCTTTTAATTCACCTTCTATGGAAGACCATGTCCAGGCATCCTAGCCAGTATTTTCTCTCACCTCTATACTTGATAACAATGTATTCCATTTATGCAATCGCTGACATACCTACCAGATTTACATTTCTTAGAGAACAGGAAAGCATTTGAAGTACTCTTAATGTTCTTTTAAAAAATTCAATACTGTATACATAGTGGCTGAAATTTGATAATTGGCTGACAAAAGATGGTTAGAAGAGATTTATAAAAGAAGAAAGTAATCTGCAAATCCACTTAGTGAATAATTTTATCTACTCCAAATGAATGGCGGGTTAGATTAATTTGGTTCCTTGATTTGGAGACTTCTTCAAGTCCTTGAAATGTTCCCAAATCTTGTTCTCTTTTTCTGTTGAATTGCATTATCTGTTTTAAAGTCTCACTTCATTACTTTGTTCTCCTTTTCTGCAGCCTTTCCATGCTGTAACTGTTAATAAACTTCACCTGTAAATTCAGCCTTTCAGCACTTTGGAGTCAGGGCAGATGGTATACGAGAAACCTCAGCCTCCTTTGCTGTAAAATCACAGTGCTCTCTTTGGTATAGTTAGACACTATAATTAACATGCCAGGGGTGAAACTTGGTGTCATTTGAGTCTTCATTGCTAATAGTTTGCCTACTTTTTGTCTCACCCTTCCCTTAAGGAAGAGGGTGTTTCTGAGTCCTGTGACCCTATTGAGACCTGAAATTCACCTGACTCCTGTTAGCCCCATTTATTTTGTACCACTCTGGTGCTTTCCAGCTACTTGACATTACATCTCAATTCGTCATCCAATACTATCTTGCAATGGTACTAACTTTGTAATAGGTTTAATTACTCACATTTAAAATACTTACCTTATACCTTTTCTTCCTTCAAATTTCCAACATATTCTTCATTTCCTCTGCCCTCACTATGAGCTGATGCCATTTCCTTATCCTTCAGTGGGAAAAAGAGTTGCTTCATTTCCCAGATAAAATCTACCAAACTATAGTTATTTAGATGCATCATCCCCTTCTTCCTATCTGTAACACTAAAGGAAGTGCCTTCATCATGGCTCATTAGGCTTTGCATAGTCTGACCCCTGTTTGCCTCTACAATTCCCTCTTATAGGTACTTACCTAAATATTCACTATACTCTAGCCTCTATCTGAAATAGTCTTTTTTATTTTTTATTTTTTTTGAGACAGAGTCTTGCTCTGTTGCCCAGGCCGGAGTGTGGTGGCACAATCTTGGCTCAGTGCAGCCTCTGCTTCCTGGGTTCAAATGATTCTCCTGCCTCAGCCTCTCAAGTAGCTGGAATTACAGGCACCCACTACCATGCCTGGCCAATATTTTTGTATTTTTAGAAGAGGTGGGGTTTCGTCATGTTGGCCAAGCTGGTCTCGAACTCCTGACCTCAGGTCATCCACCTGGCTTGTCCTCCCAAAGTACTGGGATTATAAGACCATGCCTGGCCTATCTGAAATACTCTTGTCTGTCTTTTCATGACTACCTTTCTCGCATTCATTGTGATCCATTTTAAATGTCATCACCTCAGAGACTGCTTTCCTGGTCACCCAATCTAAAGTAGATACTCCATCGTTATTCTTTTGTATCTCAGTCTGTTATTTTTTCCTGCACAGTACCTATACTTCATCAGTTGCCTCCACTAGATTGGGATTCTTCAAGGCAGGGATGTGTCTCTCACTCTAGAACTATTGCTTACTCTTCTAGTATATTAGTAAATATTGGATAAAGGGCTGAATGCTATTCCTAAAACTGTGATGTATGGACCTGCCATTGCCACCTCACTCTCTGCCTCCTATACACCCCAATTCAAATGGGCTTGGAGATGTCGAATCTCAATGAAATACTTTCCCCATCGAGTGTTGTTGAATCTCAGTTAAATATTTGCCACATCGTGTGTTGAATTCTGAGTTGCTGTATATAAAGATGACTTTTAAAAAAATACAGGGCCATGTGAAATTTACATAGGAGGATTCATCAGGCTGTCCAATGACACACATGCTCTGTAACCCAGGCACCTCGTGAGCTCATAGTTTATAGCTTTTCTTGATTTCTGGACCAGAACTCTTGGAAGCCTGCAGAATGGGGATTTTTTACCAGCATGTGAACACTTGGTACAGAACCCTAATCTTATGTTCAGATGCTGCTTCTTATTTTAGACCGCTTTACACCAGAATTAAACTGTTTGACTGAGAAAGCTTTACTGGACTCAGTCCCCAAGGCAACATGTAGTTTTCAGACGCTGTCTGGGTTTGCCCCATCCCAAGCTCTGTGGCTTAGCATCCTGGTTCTTCCATTCAAATTACTTGTGCTTACTTGAAGACAAACAATAATAATAGATAAAAATTCCATTTTTAATTGTGTTTTCTAAATCAGAGATATTAATACTATTAACTTATCACAAAGTGCTATAAAACAATCTACTGTATTTATTATAATTTACCAGCTATTAAAAGTAATATTTATTTTCTATTTCTTTCAGTTAAATTTACTAGCAAAGAGTAGCAAGAGCAAAATCAGTGCCTATATAAAGCTGTAAATATGAATTGTATTTTTTCATGGAAAATCTAAGCTGGCCTTGAAGGTATTATAATTTTACTTCATTTTGTGGGATACTTAAGAACTTTAATTCCATAAAGAAAATTATCTATTTAGAAGCAAAAAAAAAAGAAAAATCTATAACCTTTCTTCTTTTTTTTTTTAAAGATTCTTATTATTTTATTGTTAATTTGTGTGGCCTTTGACTTTTAATTAGTTACATGGAATATAAACATCAATTTTTTAAATAAATGTTAATTCTGTGGTATATTGTATTTCCAGAGAACCATCACTTATTCTTTATGATTTTAAGAGCATCAACATATTACCCAACTTTTAAAATAATTACTATTGGCTACATACACACGTGGACATACACACTATATAGCCTCCAGTAGGATGGAAGATATTGAAGCAAATACATGGAAAAATAAACACTTCTCAAATCAATATTGTTTTCCAAATATAATTATTTCCCAGATTAATGTAGACATACGCAAGAAATTTTATGAATTTAATGTAGGTACTAGATGAAATTAGCCTATTATCACATTCAGGTAGACTCGAAATGTCTGGTGACATTATTTTATGTTAACGTATTTTTAAATTATGATCAGTGTGGGAAATAGTTCCAAATAACAGCTGCTATTACACTGAAAAAGGAAGGCTTGTTTAAAGCCATGACACATGCTGGTAAGAAAATGGATGTTTCTACTCACACCAATTTTCATTCCTTTCATTCCTCTCATTAAAAAAGATGTTTCTCTTACAGATTCTAAATATAAGGTTTTTTAATTTCCTTTTTTATTAGGTAGGTCTGAGAGCTTTAATTCTGCACATATTCCAAGATAAGATCATTGGCCTTTGAGATTAATTTATTTATTAAATTAATATTCTTTTGTGAAGCGTTTCTGAAAACAATAATTTTTGTGGACTATTTATGCCCATGGTAGCCTTTACCTTTGTGGTTCCAAGCTTCATTGTAGTGGTAGCTCATATGAACATTAAGGCAAGTTTATGTTTCATTTTTTGAAATCCAGTTGAAGAACTGAACTCGTTACAATTCATAATAGCTTAATAAATTACTGTTTTATACATTGTGTCTTAACACAACTTTTCCCTGTATACCTCAATAAAACAATGTGTACAACAAATAAGAAAAAGGTTATTTGTGGCTAGCAGCCATTTTGTCCCTTACATTCAGATAAGTAATTTACTCGTAAGAAGGGATTTGTGACAAGGTATCAAGATTTTATTCACTTTCACTTTGGAACATCCTTTACACGTGAAGCTTTTATTGGCACCTATACCTGGAACTGATACAAAGAAAGATCTTATCCAAAGAGTAGCTTTCCTAGTTACACAGATTTTGTGGAAATTCCGTCATTAATCTTCAGTGTTGATCAGTTAAGACATAGAGCAAATGCGCTTGACATCTGCTTCCAAGTCTCTGTTTTCACTTGATTGATGGTGACAAATCCTGAGAAGAAAGCTGTAAGACTACATAGAAGAATTTGTTAAATACAAAATATGTTTTCTGGAAAGTTCTGGAAGTGTTTGGATATATAATTTGATTTGACATAATTTTCGATAAGTGTCATAATGACTGTAAATTCCACATGTAAAACAAAATAACAGTATTTCATATCAATGTCTATTATGACACATTCACTTTGAATTCTTTACAGAAGTTATTTGGTTCATTAGAATTAAGCTCTGTGGGAAAACAAAGAACAAAAAATACTCAAATAATGAATCTGCTGCAAATAGTTATGTAAATAAAACAAAGGAGAAATAACTATTACAATTCATGAGAACCAATAATACTTTACTAAGTAAAAAATATATTGAAAACAAAATTTGAAGTTAATTTTGAAAAATATATCACACAAGAGAAATTTTAAATGCTAGCCTAAAATGAATTGCAAACATAAAATATTAATGCTTAGTTTTTGTTTTAGGTAAAACTTATGGAGCTCTAACTTTGTAGTTTCTGTCAGATTTATTTGACTTTCACCATTACTACACATTCTCACTCCTCTCTACTTTCCTCTCATCTCCAAGGTACATTCCTCTGAGAAATATTTCTAGTACAGAGGTGAATTTAACAGGTTCACAATCCACATGTCTTTTATATTACATATCCATCATTTTGGTAGTAGAGTCTTACCAAGGTCAAGGCACAAAGATAGCAAGAAGGATCTTATATCAGTGAATTCTCTTTTTACTTTAACTACTAAAATTTAATTTCTCCTGATGTCAGTCAAGGGATGATTACATTTACTTCCTTATATTTTACTGTGAAATGAAAAATCTTTGTTTCTGTTAGAGGATAGTGAAGTATCAGTAGCAGATGGGGATATGATCCTGTCTCTGAAATGATATAACAAAGTGAGTCAAATATTCTTCCCAAAGAAGATAATCCCTGGGTCAAATTAATCTAAAGAATGACCCTCAAATTGTGACTTTTAAAAAATGTATAAAAAAGTAGTAATGACAAAATGGGAAATAGGCATATTTGGTCTCCCTGCCTACTTAGCACAGAGCACATTTTTCCTTATGCTTGTGAACACATTCTGTAGGTAATTTATCAAATTTCTTCTCATAATTATCTTTATTTCTACTCATATTATTTTCAAATAATGTCATTTATTCCTGTGATTTGATTAGATTCCTTCAAAACTAATACTTATTTTAACTGCTTCTGTTAGTGGAGTACATTTTCATTTTATTTGGATAAATATTAAAATGTGTTTTTTGGGGAGAATTATATATAATATTTTGGAAAGTTAGGTAACAGAAATAATCACTTCAAGAATCAATATAATAAACATTAATTCTAAACTTGGACTTAAGGTACTATAGTATTGTAAAGGCCATTGATCCATGAATAAAGTAAGTGCTGTTGCATACACTTCTATTACTACAATGATGATGACAAGAACAACTACTAATAAAAAGTATACCTTTATGGTGTGGAAACCGTCAGATATATTGATAAGTGATCCACATGCAGTTGTTATCTTTACTATTGTAGATATAATATTGCTTTCAAGATGACTGTGGCAAATTTTGCTCTGGGGATTGTGCTGATCACTTGAAGACAACGTTTAATCTTTCTGTTCTTTGGCACCTTTAACTATATTTGGTGATGTCAGGAGCCTGGGCTCTGTCTTCAGTTCTGCTATAATTAGTAGTATGACCTTGATATAACCAATTATATACTCTGCGAAGGAGTTTTCTCATTTTTCAAATAGGATAAGCATATGTTCAAACTGCCACACAAGTTTCTTATGAGGATTGACACAATTCATTTATATAAATTCGTTTATTAAAACAAGGATTTACTATATATATACATCTATAATATGTATTTACACAGAGAGACTAGAATATTACTACTCTAAATATTAAATACTTCAGAAGTTAAATCCTATATCTGGAGTAGTTTGATCTTATTGGTTACTGGATCTCAGAAGCTTTCTGATAATATACTTCTTTTCTACTGAAAATGTTTCTGAGAGTGTTTACAGCTTATAACTATGGAGATTCCTTGAAGAAACCGCTGGTTTTCTCCATGGGCATATAGGAATTATGCGTTAATGGGAATTCTTTTTTCTTTTTTTAAAAAAAATTATTCAAGAGCATTAAATTTATTTGACATTAATGGATTGTTGTTCCTGCTCAGTGAGTACTGAGTTAATTAGGCAACACAAGTGTTAAATCAATAGAATTTTTGTAATATGACACATTTGAAATAGTCTGACATTTTAATTATATATGCTATATAATTGAGAATATCAGTGCCATTAAAACCATGCTACAGAATATTTAGTGTCTGAGCAACTGGTCAAACTATAAAGTTAGTGAAAATAAAATGCAGATTATACATCACCATGTAAAATAGATTCAACATCATCTGCATTATATATGTATATATGTAAGTGTAATGATTACATGCAATTATTAAGTATATATATGTAGATATCTAGATACTTATATAAGTAAATGTGTACACATATATACTTACATATTTAAGTATATATAAACACATATGTATCTAAATACCTATACATAATATATAGACATATATTTATGTTATGATTTACATAAAAATAACAGTGGAGTTTTTTTAGTGGCAGTGTAGGGTTATGGATGATTTTTAAATCTATTTTGTGTTGTGTTTGGTAAATTTTTTGTATTTGTTTTTATCAAAATTATACCTGCCCACGGTTTAAGAGTGAAAGTGCTCTATAATGTTTGTTTAAAAAATAACAGTCTTCCCTGTAATTTCCCTCTCTTCAGAGTTATCCCCTTTCAACTTCTTTGGCAGTTTTTGTGGATTTTACCTACTTACCTTCAAAACTAATGAAATTTTTGTTGTCCTACCTGTTGGCTTTTCAATTTTGTGTTATTTTTGGACTTTCTTTTCTACATTCCTCTCCACCAGACACAGAAACCAATTTTCCTGATACTGTTATGTAGTACTTTTGGTTACATAAATATTCAGTGTGCAAATTTTATGATAATATGAATGCATTTGTCATCTGAGTTATATAAAACACTATGATTTTATTATTATTATTATACTTTAAGTCCTGGGGTACATGTGCAGGACGTGTGAGTTTGTTACATGAGTAGACACATGCCATGATGGTTTGCTGCATCCATCACCCCATTAGGTATTTCTCCTAATGCTATCCCTCCCCTATGCCCCCACCCCCTGCTATCCTTCCCCTAGCTCTCATTCCCAGACAAGCCCCAGTGTGATGTTCCCCTCCCTGTGTCCGTGTGTTCTCATTGTTCAACACCCACTTGTGAGTGAGAACATGAGGTGTTTGGTTTCCTATTCTTGTATCAGTTTGCTGAGAATGATGGTTCACAATAGAAAAGGTTTGGAACCAACCCAAATGCCCATCAATGATATACTGGATAAAGAAAATGTAGCACATATACACCATTTTCATCAGTTATCTAATTCCACTCTCTAGGCATACAGACATATATTGCCCTATATAAGTTGCATCATTTTTGGAGGTATCCTTCAGTATCTTTTGATGTGCTCCCCTTCGGGCTGGTTGCCTTTGTACCACCCTGCTAGCCCCTTTCAACGTTAACCTGTGGATGGCTTTGTCTTTTCTATGACTTTGGATCTCCTGTTAATTATGTCTCTACCTTTTCTTGGTTTGCTCTCCTTCTTAAGTGGAACACATTCTTCAGAGGCATCCTAAGATGGATGTTGAAAATGCACTTATTCTCCACTCACACTCAATAGGTAGTTGGGCTGGACATATAATTCTTTATTGGAAACTATTATTCTTCACTATGTTGAGACATTTATCCATTGTTTGTAGCTTTTGTGTTGCCCTTAAGAAATATGATGCATTCTGATTCCTAATCCTTTGTTTATGTCCTTTATATTTTTTCCTCTAACCCTTTGGAAGCTGCTAGGATCATTCGATTCAGAGTGTTCTGAAATTGCAAACATGCAGTTGTTTCATGTCATCCAATATGTGAACATTTAACAAATATGTTTACCATGAAAACTCATGTCTCAGTTTTTATTTATTTACCTTTCTTCATTTATGATCTCTTTCTTTCTGTAACTCCTATTAAAATATTAGACTGAATGAGGTGTCATCTAATTTTCTTGTCTTCTCTATTATATGGCTATTTTACTTTTCCATTATTTTCAGGGAAGCCTTCTTAACATTATTTCCAAAAGTTCTATTAATTTAAAAAATCTCTAGAATCAGTTTTTAATTTTCAAGAGTGTTTTTTTTTCCTGAATGTTCTCTTTTGTAGCACTGTAAGGCTATTGATTTGGTTCTTGATTTTTCCTGTTGCTGGCTTTGTTTGTAGGACATCCTTTTCTTTTCCTCCTCTCCCCACTTCTCTGTCTTGTCCTCCTTTTCTTCCTTCTCTCCGTCTTTTGATTCTCCTTCTCCTCCTCCCTTTCTTCCTTTTCCACTCCTTCTCCTACTTTTCTCTTTCTTCTTCTCCTCCTCAGATTTTGACTGGTCATTTACCATTTGTTCATTTGCTCTCTATCTTGTGAAAATGTGTGTGTTATTATCTCCTCTCTTCTTCTGGATTTATTTCTTCAAAAATTATTTTTTAATTGGGTATTTGGAAGAAAGTCAAATATTTGCTTATTTGTTATGGTTACCTAGAACAAGTACCTCTGTATATTTTCATGGTGAAAATGTGTTGACTTTGTAATAATAATTACAAAAATCTATACTATGCTATTTTAAAAATATCCCCAAGACAGATTTTTTGTTTTACCCATTTTAGTTTTTATTTACAAGTATTCTATATATTTTCTGAGTCTCATAATAAAACAAGATACTTTCCATAAAACCAACACATTTAATCCCTTAGAAGTGAATTTTTATTTTTAAATAATATCAACAATATTCAAATTTTGTGCCCAAATTATGAAGACCATAAATCCTTAACTTCCTTGTTTAAAGACACTCAATAAACACATTCTCTGTTCTGGATCCTGTACTAGGTTCTGAGAAATAGAAAGATGAGCCAGGACAGTCTCCTGTTAAGAAACTGCAAAAGGAACAGATAATTCTAGAGATAATGTTTATGTTGAAAACGTTACAATCCAGAGAAAGTTGATTAATATATCCAGGGATCCAGGGTCACATATTTATTGAGCTGGGATTGTGACTTGGAGCCCATTTGTTTTATCTATTGCAAATACATTATGGCTTCATCTATTTTATATATACATATATATATGAGAGTGTGTGTGTGTGTGTGTCTGTATGAGTTTGGTCTTGTGGTGCTGCTGGTAGGTTTGGTAATATAGTGGTGTTCATGTTGTCCTAAGGCTGTACTTTGATTCATGATCCCATATAGTCTAGGAACTAACTGTGCACATGAAAAAGTCAATCTGCCTGGATTTGATTTCCTGTGTAATTATAAGCAAATTACATAAGCTCTGTGGGTGCCTCAATTTGTTTCTGTGTAAATGGGGATAATAACAACCATTAGCATATAAGGGTATAGTGAAGATCACAAGAATCAATATACTTAAGGGAGTGTGGAAAAATACTTGGCAATGGAAAACACTACTCAAAATTTAGCTATTGTTATGGCCTGAATTGTGCCAACTTGCCTTCCCCAAAACTCATATATTGAAACCCTAACACCCAATGTGACTACATTTAGAAATGGAGCCTTTAGGGAGGTAATTAGGTTAAACAAGATCACAAGGATATGGCCCTAATTCAACAGGGCTTTTGTCGTTAAAAGAGGAGGAAGAGGCCAGGTGTGGTGGTTTACACCTGTAATCCCAGCATTTTGGGGGCTGAGACAGGCAGATCACCTGAGGTCAGGAGTTCAAGACCAGCCTGGACAACATGGTGAAACCCCATCTCTACTGAAAACACAAAAATTAACCGGGCATGGTGATGGATGCCTGTAATCCCAACTACTTGGGAGGCTGAAGTAGGAGAACCACTTGAACCCTAGAGGCAGAGGTTTGCAGTGAGTCAGGATCACACCACTGTACTGCAGCCTGGGTGACAGAGCGAGACTGTCTCAAAAAATAAAAAAACAATAAATGAAGAGGAGGAAGAGACACCAGAGAGCTTGTTCACTCTCTCCATTCTCAGAAAGAAGAAGTCGTATGAGGACACTGAGCAGGTCGCTATCTACAGACCAGGAAAGGGTACCTCTTTAGAAACCAACCCTGACCACTCCTTGATCTTGAGATTCTAGCCTCCAGAATCATAAGAAAACAAATTCCTGCTGTTTAAGCTATGCAATCTGTGGTATTTTGCTATGGCCGCCCAAGCAGACTAATACGCTATCATTATTTGCCTACTGACTTGCATTGGATGTTCTTACTTGATGCTAATCATCTATTCCATCTGTGATAGGGGTCCTTTTGTGACTCCAGTGTTCTCCTATCCTCTTCAATGATAAACATTTACTTAAAGCATTTGGCTAGATTTTTAGAACCCAAAGAGTTATGAGATATTGTCTGAGTTCTTATATTTAATATTCAATAAATTGTTCAACTGATAATTTTAGGGATTGTTTTCCTAGGTCCAAAAAATATTCAGGGAGGAAATGAGTCTTGAAGTGTAACTCTAAGGAATTATTGAAATAAAAGAGTAAAATATTCAATAAGGTCAGGTGCTCACATCGGTATTCCTAGCATTTTGGGAAGCCAAAGCAGGTGGATTGCTAGAGCCCAGGAGTTCAGGACCAGCCTGGGCCACATAGCTAGACCTCATCTCTACAAAATATACAACAATTAGTCAGATATGGTATCATCACACATCTATACTCTCAGATACTTAGGAGGTTGAATTGGGAGGATCACCTGAGCCCAATTAGTCAAGACTGCAGTGAGCTGTAATTCTGTCACTACACTTCAGCCTGGAAAATAGAATGACACTCTGTCTCAAAACACACAAAAACAACACACACACACACACACACACACACACACACACACACACAGAGAGAGAGAGAGAGAAATTGCTTGAGAAAGTCTTGAGAGTTTGAAAGGTAGTGCCCCTTTCTGCTTGTGTGTCTTCAGTCAAGCCACTTAACCTTGCTCAGTTTCAGGTTTTTATCTGTGAAAAACAATGATATTAATAGTGCTTGATGAGTTATCCATTTAAAAATTTCAAAATAATTGTCAAATAATAATTATGAATTATCATTTAAAGATGTTTATCACATATTTGAGGTAAAACCAATAAAGCAAAAATAGATGGAGACTGGAAAAATGTTGGGAAGGAAGAGTGGGGTGGAATTTCAAATAACCCCGTGGGTCAGACGTTTTAGGTTCCTTCTAGTGGCACTGAGGAAATCCTGAGTTTGTAAGCATGGACATAGTATGGTTTTAGGAAAATTCATCTGCGACGTTAGAGCAGAATATTTTAAGACAGTGAGAAAGTAGAAAGACAAATCAACAGTGTTTTACAATATTGTAAGAGAAAGAGGAGATAGATTAGTTTTATGGTAATTATATTAGGAATATAAGAAAGAAATACAAATATAGTAGCTTCAGGTTTGACCACTAAATAGATGTAGGAAAAATGGACAGAATAAAGTATGATTATGAGATTTTTGAGCCTACCCTACTATCAAAGAAAATGATGAATAATTTGTAGCAGAGACAAATATGTTATTTTTGTTTGAAGTAATTGTGTGTGTGTGTGTGTGTGTGTGTGTGATATCCACCAAGATACTTCAGCTATAGTTTACCACGAAGCTGAATGAAAACACCTAAGAGTGAATTGTACATCTCCTTGACAACAGGAAAAAAGACTTTTAGAACATTACTGGTTAAGATGACAAAATATAATTTTTTGGTTGCTTAATCATTTAAGCAATGAAAATTTGAGTCTAGTCAGAGTGGTCGGTAAAGCTTAAAATTAGCCAGGTATGGTGGTGCTCAGCTGTATAGCCCCAGCTACTTTAAAGGCTGAGGACGGAGGAGCAAACCTTGAGCACAGATGTTGAGGCTGCAGTGAGCTGTAATTGCATCACTGCAGTCCAGCCTGAGCAACAGAGTGAAACCCTGTCTTCCAAAATAATGTTTTAAAAGGTAGTCACGCAAGACACTTTCAGCTATGAAGACTTCATTTTTATGACAGCTTCAAACACAGATGGATTAAAACAAATCTGTGTTGTTAAATCAAATACTTACTCTAAACAGAAAATTCAATATTTTCTAAAATTTATATTGATACAGTTCACTGTTCTTCATGTTTCTCAATTTAATTGTTAGATGGCTGGATTTTACAGAAATTTTTTGTCACTTGGGTAGTAAGTGGAAGGGGATATTATTTCATCAAAGTGCAGTAGAGTAAATATCTGTCACACTAGCAAAGATAGATTTTCCAAAAACACATATTGAATACTTTTAGAACTAATTATAGCTAACATTTATAGAATTATTACAAACTAAGACACTGGGTTTTTAAAAAATTGAGTTATTTACCCACCATGACAACAGCAGATAATATTAACATCTTTACTTTATGGATGAGGAAAGCTTGTTGCATTGTTTTAAATCAATAATTCTTGAACTTTGGTATATATCAAAATCACCTAGAAGAAGGTCTGACGTTCTTTGCATTTTTACTGAGCCCCACCAGTGCTTCTGAATGCCACCCAAGTTTTAGAAGCACTGGCAGGGCTCCTGGCTAATAGGCTCTTAACCAACATGCTTGACTGTCTCCAACTATACCTGCTCTTTCAAATCACGTTACGTAGTTCTAAAACAACTATCCAAATCACTCCTTCCTCCCTTGAACAAAATGCACTAATGGTCTCTCATCATTTAGGTTTTTGGTTAACTCTATTATAAAGAAGTTTGCTATTAAAGTTCGATAAAAATGTAACAAATATATGTTGTATTTTGGTGAATTGTCACTATAAGTTTTTAATATTAAGTATTTAATATTAAATGAGCCAAGCACAGAAAGATAAACATTGCATGACATTCAGATTTTTAAGGTAGTGTTTTACTTTACTAAAGAAGCTTTGGAACACAAGTATACTATAACAAACTAAACATTATCAAAAATATAAATGTTACTTTGATACTTTTCCAAGACAGTCACATTTTTATATGTCATATTTTAAAGTCTGTAAAACTCAATGAATTTTAAGACTTTTGATAAGTTTGGTCAAATTTTAAAAATAGGGAAACTATGTTGAAGAAAGAGCATTGAATCATCTGGATCCTGCCATCTGGGGAGCGTTTCCATCCTGAATTTCATCAGTTTCACAACTATTTATTTACCAGTATCACTTAAGACAAAGCTTGAGCTTGAGAAGATAGGTCTAGGTTCTTACCTGAATATGCCATCTAACTAACTGATGAACAAAATACAAAATTACCTTCAGCCTTTTTCTCACTTGCCAAACAATAATAAAAGCATCTAGAATAGTGCCTGACACATGATATAAAGTTAATAAATGTCAGTTTCATTCTTGCATATGGAGAGCAGTGAATAAATGTGTTTTATTTCCCCTCCTTCTTCTCTTCCCTCTCTTCTTCCTCCCTCTATTCTTATCCCCTCTACCTCCCTCCCTTCCCTATCCTCACTCTACTCCTCTTCCTCTCTCCTCTGTCTCCTCCTTTACCTCCTCCTCCCTCTCCTTTCTCCCCTCTTCTCTTCTCCCTCTATTCCTTCACCTCTTCCTTTCTCTCCCTGCTTCCTTATATTTCTTCTCCCTCTCCTCTATTTTCTCTGTCTGTCTCCTCCCTCTCTTCCTATCTCTTCTGTCTCTCCTTCTTTTAAGTATATATTTTATTGCATTTTAGGTTTTGGGGTACATGTGAAGAACATGTAAGATTATTGCATAGGTATATACATGGCAATGTGGTTTGCTGCCTTCCTCCCCATCACCTATATCTGGCATTTCTCCCCATGTTATCCCTCCTCAACTCCCCACCCCCCACTGTCCCTCCCCTAGGTCCCCCCAACAGACCCCAGTGTGTGATGCTCCTCTCTCTGTGTCCATGTATTCTCATTGTTCAGCACCCGCCTATGAGTGAGAACATGCGGTGTTTGATTTTCTGTTCTTGGAAAATCTGTCTCTCCTTCTTTACCCCCCTCATTCTCTCTCCTCCTTCACTTCCCCTTCCCTCCCTGTCCTCTGTTTCCTTCTTCCTCTCTCTCCATCTTCTCCTTTTCCTCTTCCTCCTCCTCCTCTGCCTCTTCACCTCCTCTTACTCTCCTGCTTATCTTGCTTCCCTTTGCTCTTCTCTTGTTTCTGCTTCTGCTCCCTCTTTTCTTCTTATTTTCTGGCCTTTTTAAAATACATGCCCATGACAAGTAATAGGGATATGAGAGGAAGGTATATACATAAGACTTTCAAGACTGTCTTTTCTGATTGTCTTTAATTCTGTTACCTATGGTATTTGGTATTAAAAACAGCAAAAAAAGTGAAAATCATGAAAAATATATTTCTGTTACATAAATCAATTCTAAATAAATTTTACTCATTTAAATTTAAACCCAGAATGCTTATTCAGATAGAGTTTGAATATTTTCTATAAATATGCAAGAATCTCAGATATTAACTTCTTGACTGGAGAAGAAACAAAAATCTCTGGACAGCAGCAAACACTGCCTTGGGGAAAATCTATCAGCTCCAACCCACTGAATCTAATCTGACATATGCACTTGCTCTTTTCTTCATAGCAACTCAAGTAAATTTCCATTACAACTATCTTCTTTCAAGCTGTTTCATCTGAAGAAAGTTGTAACTGGGATCGAATTAGTTCTATGTATTTTTTCATGTATCTCATTTTGGTTTTTTTCTGATGTTGCCTCATAAGGAGAGCAAGGTTAGACATTTTGGGGAGCAATTTCACAAAAAGATGCTATGTTCTCATAACTGTTTTAGCACATACATGACTTTGAATTTTCCCATTATTGGAGTTCTTAACTTCGATCACTTGATTCAAGAGGGTTTCTGCCAGGAAGTTTTACTCAGTGGTACTTCTTTTGTTCTTTATCAGTAAGTATTTGTGAGGAAATACTTTGAAACTTGTAAATATTTTTTACTCATTAAATATGCACCCAGTTTTAGTATCCACTGATATTTCTTGGCTGAATTTATTATTGTTACAATTGCTATTTAATTGTGGTTTTCCTACTTCTATTATTCTTCCACATTTGTTGACATTATATGAAGGAAAACTCTCTCTTCTTTGTTTCTTTCTTTATGTTAGTATGGACAGATGGATTATTTTATTTCATTTCTTAAAATTTATTATTATAAATCTTTCATGGAATTGTCCCAAATTTGGTCAGTGAAAATTTCTTCAAGCTGGTTTTTGTGTCCTTTTGACATGACCCTATCATTCTTTGATACCTCCATACTTTCTGATACAAAACAATGGTCCAAGCTGCTTTCCCTTCTCCAGTCTTCGAAGCAGCCATTTATTTCCTCAAGGAGCCCTACTTCCTTTAATGACGAATGTTGGAGGGAAACCAGCATCTGCATGTTAGGCATGCTCATTTTTATTTAAGAATTGTTATTCTCAGACAGTGTTGGGGAATATGTATTGTGTATGTACACACATTTTAACCACATTTCCACATTGAAAATTGCCAGTTTGGATACAACTGAAATCCGGTACCACAGGTTTTTTGTTTTGTTTTGTTTTGTTTTTGTTTTTGGTGTTTTGCTTTGTTTTGTCTTTTTGAGATGGAGTCTCACACTGGAGTGCAGTGGTGAGATCTCAGCTCACTGCAACCTCTGCCTCCTGGGTTCAAGCTATTTTCCTGCCTCAGCCTCCTGAGTAGCTGAGATTACAGGCGCCCACTACCATGCCCAGCTAATTTTTGTATTTTTAGTAGAGACGGGGATTTCACCATGTTGGCCAGGCTGGTCTCGAACTCCTGCCCTCAGGTGATCCACCCGCCTCAGCCTCCCAAAGTGCTGGGTTTACAGGTGTGAGCCAGCACGCCTGGCCTCAAGTTTTAAATAATAGTTTCTCTTTCTGTATTTGTAAGTTCTACCTCAGAGAGTGAAAATTACAGCTGTCATCCTAAATTAATGTTTTGGTTCAGTTCTCTCAAATGCTATGAATCTACCATTGTCACCACTGTCCCTCTTCCCCAATGTCCCTCTTCTTCCATGTTGAACAATTGCAAACACCACTTCCCTCCTCTCCTAGTGCTCTTCTCACCCTGCTCTGTCTCCAGCTCCCTGCACCAGCTGAGGCCACCAGCACCCACAGCACACCCTCCTCACACTTCCACACCCTGCTCTGTCAAGATAACACTCTCATTAAAAAAAAAAAAAAAAAAGCCAAGGGATTCTAAATCACTTTTATGGGCTCAGGTTCTTCAAGAAGCAAGTGTTGAGAATGGATAAATATAAAAGGATTTTATTCAAGGAAATGTCCATATAAAACAAAATAGGGAAAGAACCAGACAAGCCTGGGGAGACTGTCCGAGTACAAACAAACGTAACTCCAAGTGGAAAAAAAGATGAGAGAGGTTGCATAGAAAGAAAGTTTGACAAGAGTTCAGGGGTCCTCAAGTTAAAGCAGGCTACCTGAAGTGTCTCATGACTCCCACAAATCTTTCTGCTTCAGTATCCATCCCTGTCATCCTCAATCATTGGGTGGAACAGCTTGTGGGAAGCATGGGATGACTGCAAAAGAGTACAAAGCAGGCGAGCCCTCTCAGCAATTACATTCCCTGTAGTTGGAGGCGTGTCACCTGCATTCCTGTGGCTGTCCAAAACTACTATGATTTTTCCCTGATTACGGGTGCTTAATATTATAACTCAGACTATAGTCAGCACCACATTAAAATAAACCTTCTTATGTAAATAACACTTGAGAGTATAACAAATAAGAAATGACTTGCCAAACCACTGGCCCTTTATTTTTTCATCACAACTCAGAAACAAAGACGGCACTACATTAAATTAAACCCTTTTCACATAAAGAAGATTTTTATTTATCAAATCGCTAGACTGCTAGTCTGATGTTACAAGATGATGCTGAACATGGTAAATGTGCAGGTGTTTCTAAAATGAATGATTTTTGGGGGGCAAGTGTATCTCTTATTTGTGGCCCACAAGCATTTGAGAAACTTGATTTTTTTACTTAGCATGTTTGTGCTGCTTTATGATGTATCCAACTTTCTCAAATAAACAGATATACAGAACAGGCAGATTGTTCACATTTTGGGAAATGCTAGATAAAAGTGTGGAAGTCATAGCAATAGAGAGCTATTTTACATTACAAAGCTTTATTGAGCAGTTGTAGACATAACTCCTGCCCTTAGAGTGACAATTCAGCATTTTATACTCTCCTAGATATTACCTTTGAATTTAATTCTAACATTTTAGCATCAATTTGAGTGGAGGCCATAATATGTTTAAGCTTCATAAACTCAGCTTAAATTTGGCATAATTCTGAAAAGCCCTGTGGCCTCTAAATACACAAAAATGTTGTACATTGAATATAACAAGAAATTTTAGATATAGATATAAAACTAGACACCTGCAGCGAACAGATGAATATATGAAAAAATAAGACATTGTAATGGTTTTTTGATGGAAGTTTTGAAATCTAATTTTCACAAATATCTCTGAAATTTAGGTTAGATCTAAAGAAATGGGAGAAATACACAAGAGGAAGGAATTAGAGAAGAAACTAAAAATGATCCAAGCACTTCTGGTATAATAAAGGAGTTCAACTCTTTATAAAATATTTATGGTTTACCAGGAGCTTTGGTGGCTCAGGCCAGTTGTCCAGGCGCTTAAGGAGGCGAGGCTATGCATTTTAAGCCAGCCTGGGCAACATTAAAAACCTCTCATCCATTAAAAAAAAAAAGCAAAAAAAGAAAACATGTATGGTTTACAATAATAAATTATAAAAAAGCCAAGGGATTCCAAATCGCTTATATGAGCTCAGGTCCTCCTGTAATTCTTCATATTTAACATTTGACACATAATGTTGAAGTCCTACTATGTGGCAGACACTGTCTTTCCATGTGCTGTTCAGAATGGTAACCTCTAGTCGCATGTGTCTATGAAATACTTGAAATATGACTGGTTTACATGAGGATGTACTTTAAGTGTGAAATACACAATTTCAAAGACATAGAATGAAAAAAATCTTACTAATAATTTACACTTATATCTTAAAATGATAATATTTTGGATATGATTGGGTTAAATAAAATACATAATGAATATTAATTTAACCTACTTCTTTGTGCTTTCCTAATATGGATACTAGATAATTTGAAACAACATAAATATACATTTTATTATATTTCCATTGGGGAAAATTGTGAAAAGTACTATTGTAGTAGATATTCATGATTTTGGTCAAATACATCTATCTTTTCATCTTCCTTGGTACCTGGTAGGATAGCACAGCCTCACTCACTTTGAAGTGAAATGTGGCCACCAGGCTTCTTTTAACCAAAGAAGTATGAGGAGAAGTGTTACTTCCCTATAAAAGAGCTTTAAAAACCAGTGTGCTATTTACTGTTAGCTGCTGTTACCACTGAAACAGATATTGCAAAGAGGCCACCATCTTCCTGGCTGCCAAGTGACTAACATTAGAGCCCTTCCATTTGCATTGTGGGTATGTAGCTTGAGGCAGATATAAACTTTTAATGAAAATTTCTCCAAAAATGTCCATCAGAAAACAATCAGCCACATACAAGCAAAAGTAATTATTTAAAAATGATTGTATACCTTGTGCCAAGATCATGGTCTCTCACACCATTCTCCAATTTCTCTTTGAAGAAATGACTGATTCTATGGTTGGTGCAGGATCCAGTTCATCTTGTAGTGCCAGAAAGTAAGGAAGTGTGCAAAAGACAAAACAACAGTGCATGTCAAAAGGACACGGAAGCCAACTGAAAGAGCTCTGAATGGCCAAATAAGGAACAATTGAAGCAAAAGATAGAATAAAATAACATAACATAGCACTTCATTATATTTCTAAATATAAAATAAATATCCGTGGGTATATACTGATAAAAATAAATTATTGAATATATAAATAAATTGGAGATGAAAGACAGATTTCCTCAACAGAAAAATTTTAAATCATTTATTTAGACACTACTCTCTACCTGAGGAGGTGAAACTTAACTGCCCATCCCTTAAGTGTGGTCTTAGTGACTCGTTTCCAAATAGCACAGTAGGGAGAGGCAAGTGGTGGGAACAAGTGACTTCACAGTGGAGAAGCCTGGCAAATACTACCTTTTCCAGGTGACCAATTTTAAAATCATCAGTGACAAGTCATGTAGACCACATGTACCATTGATATATAATGTTGAGAGTGACACAAAATCTCTGGTTTTCATCCCAAAACCATAACCCACTGATATGGTTTGGCTGTGTCCCCACCCAAATCTCATCTTGAATTATAACTCCCACAATTCCCATGTGTCATAGGAGGAACCAAGTGGGAGGGGTTTGAATTATTGGGGTGGGTCTTTCCTGCACTGTTCTCAGGATAGTGAATGAGTCTCATGAGATCTGATGGTTTTACAAATGGGAGTTTCCCTGAAAAAGCTCTCTCTTTGCCTGCAGCCATCCACATAAGATGTGACTTGCTCCTCTCTGCCTTCCGTCATGATTGTGAGGCCTCCCTAGCCATATGGAACTTAAGTCCATGAAACCTCTTTTTCATCCCAGTCTAGGGGATGTCTTTATCAGCAGCATGAAATGGACTAATACACCCACCTACCTGAAGAAAACATCAGACAAAACCAAATTGAGGAACAATGTACAAAATACCTGGCCAGTAGCCCCCAAAACTGTCAAGGTCATGAATAAACAAAGAAAGTCTGAAAAAGGGGCATAACCCAGAGGAGCCTAACAAGCCACAACAGCTATATGTAACCTGTTGTCTTGGACAGGATGTGGAAACAGAAAAAGCCCACTAGAGAAAAGCTAATAAAATTTGAATAAAGTTCAGTTAATAAGTAATATAGCAATACTGGTTTGTGAGTTGTCACCAATGTGCTATAGTAATAATATAAAA
The DNA here is from genome assembly GCA_963573385.1 of Cacajao melanocephalus. Lineage (NCBI taxonomy): Eukaryota > Metazoa > Chordata > Mammalia > Primates > Pitheciidae > Cacajao > Cacajao melanocephalus. The sequence goes on along the minus strand of CAUYLG010053742.1, from coordinate 27,017 downwards.
CATTAATGAGGGAAACTGAATGTGGTGTGTATGTGAATTCTCTGTGCTATCTTTGAAAGTTTTCAGTAATTATAAAACTATTTTAAAATAAACATTTAGATTTTTAAAATATTGTAGCTTCTTTAAAAACATTCTTATTCCTTTATTGAGAGATAGCTAAGCCAAGATTCAAGTCTTTCACTCTCTGGATAACCTCCTAAAGACTTTTCCTGACCTCAAGAGTGTAACTGTATCAATTAAAGAAGTTTTCTTCACAAAGACGTGATAGGAGCCTTCACTCTGGTGAAATATTTTGTGATCATATTGACATTGGTTGTTTTTCTATTTAGATTTGAAAATCACTGAGATATTGAGTTATAAGAAATGAGTAAAATTAGTAAAAAGTAAACACATTTATTTATGTTTGTTACTCCTACTCCTTCAGTTGGACTTATTCCTTCAGCTTTGAGTAATCTTGGATCTCATCAAATTTGAATAAGAAATTTGTTGATTTCTACATAAAAAAATTAGTTTCAGTTTCTGCCTCTGGGAATCAATTGAATGATGAAAATGGCTCCACTCAAAAGCGTTAATTAGTATAAACATAGAGTGTGGAGGACATGAATGGAAATTATGTTACAGACTTAGTATCATATATATATATTTTTGAATCCATGGCATTATCCACTTGATGTTAGCCCAAAGGCTGAGGAGCAATTCCATAGCCATCCTCAAGTACCAAATTCAAATTTCAATCTAATAACCTTTGAATGATGGCCCACCATTTTTCCTTCTTTGTCCAATTGTCTTCTTCCTCTCTCTTTTTCTCAAATGTTGGTCTTTTTTTTTTCATATTTCTCCATGTCCTGGAAAAAACCTGAAGATGGGATGTTTTCAATGAAATCAGAGTGCCAACTGCCTAGTGGAATGGGATGGGATGGGATGTGAAACCTACCCCTACCTTCTAATGTATTGCAGGGCCAATTCATTGATGGCATTAACTCAGCTGTGTACTCTCTCAGCTGTGGAGTCATTGAAGACCTATAGGCCCTATTGTTGAACATATTCAATTGGAATCCTTTATAAATAGACCAAGAATGTGCAAAAGAATGGGGAAATTACTGTGTAATTTTTTTAATCCATCCAGTTCTCCTTCCCTTTGCCCTTCCTGATTAGTCTCAGAAATTTTTTTCATTCTTTACATTTTCCCTTTCTTTAAAATCAGTATTCCTTACTTTATCTTTGATTCTACATTTATTTTCCTTTACAATATCATGCATACACAAAACACACACACACACACTTTAAAGATGTAACTAATGTTATTTTCCCTGTGAAAAGTTTGTTTTACTAAATTACGTACTAACCTCTGTGTAAAATTTCTTATAAAATGCTATTTTATGCAAACTTAGGTGAGCATTCAGTGTTGGACTAAAATTTATAGAAATTATATAAGTGCTACTTGCTTCCAGGTAAGCGTTTTTAAATTAAAATCACCTCATCAAATAGAGCTCTCTGAAGATATGTTAACAATGTCCATTTAAAAAATTACATGAGATTCAAATTATCGTTATCATCATAAAGGTTCAAATGAGAAGTTAGATCTTTTTTAAAGCAAGTCACCAGAAAGAAAAACAAAACTTCCGGCCATTTATCTAACATCTACTCTTTCTCATAAGGTTGAAGTGATTCATCCAGATAGAAGTTCAGACGCAAGTCATTCTTCTTGTTTGTAAATAAGCAGAATACATTCCCCACAGATATTACTCAGACATAAATTATGGACTAATGATTGTATGTCAGTAGTTTCTGCATTTGACTTTGTGGCTGCCCACCCCTTTGCCCTGCATAAATGTTTGCGTCATCAATTACTTTCCAAATGTGCCATAATCATATATTTATGCTATTGTATTGTATAGGATAGAAGATACAGAGAATTCTAAGATGCAATTTCCATCCATCATGATAGTATACATAATTCATTATACTATTATCTTATTTAAAAAAAAAAACTTGGCATCACCAAGTTAAGGCATGCAGGTTTGAAATAGTAAATTCTGTAATGATGTTTATCATTGGAACTCTTAACAACTCCCATCCACCTGTATCTACCCAAAAGCATCACATTAAACAAAAGGTACTGAGGAAATATTCAAATGTACGGCTCAGCTATCTTAGTCTTTGATGCACTCCACTTTTAATCTTGAAGTGGTGATGAGAAGCAAGGCCCCTGGAGCTTGCCTTGTTCTGTCTCATAGGAAGTTTTGTGAGCTCAAACACATTATTTAAACTTAAACTCACTCTGAAGTGCATTTCATCATCTAGAAAATTATGTTAACAATACAATTTATACTACTGTTGTGAAGTTTAAAATAAATCAATTAGATTATAGTGTTTGGGATATAGTAAGCCTGTAATAAACATTAGCTATTATTATTACTGACCCAGTCGTTAACTGCTTCCTTGGACTCAGGAACCAACCCTGACATGAGATTACATCATGCTCCTACAGCCAGATGTGCCTTAGCACAGCAACACTTTGTCACTGTGTTCTGGTAAACAGAGATATAGAAGTTCAGAGGAAGGATAAATTACTTTTCCAATCTAGGAAATTCCAATATCTTCACAGCACTACAGAATTTACTACTTTCTAACAAAACACATAATTATATTTAAATTCTATTTATAATGCTTGATTCAAATTATTCAAAATAGACTTCCTTCAGCTACAGGTTAAAATGACCCTGTGCTACATTGGTCCATGACTCCTTCTATAGAAACAATTCTGACATATGACTCACTTTCATAACTTGCAATTTGGCTGAAATTTAGTTTTGTTCTTTATATCAATTACTCACTTTAAACATTACATTTAGTTAACTCTTTGCTCTAAGAACTTTATCATGGCATTTGGATAAGGGTCACCTCAAATTCTAATCCAAGGAGAAGTGACACAGAAGATGGGAAATCTGAACTGTGTCGGAATTCTTATCTTTTTAAGCAGAGCTATTGTCGGCAGATCATGCATAAAAATATCAGAGTACTTGTCTATTTGTAAATAATTTAAGCTCTTCCAACATCTAAATAAAGAAAAGCTGCATAGAGGAGAACAGCCTCCTCAAATGAGACAGCAGTGGTTTGGCTTCAAGTGACAAGGATAATTTACATCAGTTTACAAATTAACAGTATGACAAACATGAAGCCAGTCGGTATGCAACATGGGATATTATTAAATAACTGTCATCTTGTAATATGTTTAAATTAGTTAATTTGTTTCAATTCATTAATTTTTAAATTAATCAGTTCTATATGTTCTTTTGAAAAAAATCTGGGAGGATTTTCCTGCAGCTCAACATTGCCCTCCTATGGATTAAAAGCCGTCATATGGTATTTCAACGTTTATAAAATAAATAGGAAAATTGTACTCCTATGGCATAGGTTTTAAAAGATGAATTAGCTCTCAGAATTCCGAATAGCACACACAACTGTACCCAGCATCCCTAACATGACCGTATCATATTTGATTTTCTCCTTCCATAGATTAGTTCTGCCTTGAAGACAGTTCACAACTTCAGACTACCCTTTGGTCTTGTGAGCCACAATCATAACAGAAAAATGATCAACATCATGATGTGCCCATAGTTATTTCATTGAGTCTGGCCAATACTTAATATTTCAAGGTACTTGCTTGGCATTGAATATTATCTAAGTTAAAAATTTACAAAGCCTGGTAGATATTTGGGAGTTATGTTGAGTTTAGAAATAAAGGAAATTATCCATTCATTAAGAGAAGAATGTAAGTATTTGTCATTCTTATGGTTGAGGCTGCCAGATAGAAATAAGCCAAATTCTGCAAAGAATCCAACTGGACCTCATGAAAGAACTTATGTTAAGTGATAATCAAGCAGTTGGAGAGTAGGAATAACTGGTGATTCTTAATATTCTATTTTTCCAGCTAGATTAAGTCAAAAAAATGAAAAGGGGTTGGGAAATTAAGCTTTTAAGCTATTTGAGAATTTCACTGTAGTTTTTGAAATGACCATATTAAGAAAATGTGTTGTGCTTTGGCAAATGTGGTAAAAAATAAGTGACCCAATAGCAGTCATTTTCATGCGATGTGTATAGAAAGAATATTCCTTAATCATTATAAAATAAATTACAATTAAGTCTGGGATAAGTTATTATAACCTCTCTGAGTCTTGGTTTCCTCATCTGGAAAACAGTATTATTATTCCTGTTTTGCAAGTTTGAGCACGTGGATGGGAACTAACACAGGCAAAGTCCCTCACTTAACATATCTTGGAAGAGAGTGGTGGCTCTACAAAGCGTAGATGATTAACAAACAATCCATAATTATCAGTGTAGATTTTAGAGTCTGACATGCCCCTTCACATATATTACTTAATTTCATTTTTTTTAAATATAATACCATTATTGGGGTTACTTCTTTGTAGTGTGGCATCCCTGGAGTTGTCAAAGTAAAGAAGAAAGCAACCAATCTAGCTTGGAAAATTTTAAGGAACTTAATAATTGTAGGAAACAAACATCTCAAGACCAACTTCCAAGAGCAGAAACTTTCACCAAAGTTTTATGATAAAAATCCACATCCATAATTGAAGATAATTTCACTTGTCTCCCACTTTAGTTCCTTCTAATCACTATTTTAGAAATCTGCACTTTAAAAAGGTTGAGATAGACATTTAATAAGAGGCAGGTGAAGTGATTCTAAGAACTTCATTACAGGTCAAAGTGTTTGTTCTTAGGGATGTTTTCCAGAAATCTTATATTTCTCCTGTGGATTCTTAATATGCTTGGATATACAGCTCCAGGCCTTCCTTGGGTTTGCCAGGTTTCAATCACCTTACCCCCAAATGTATTGCTTATATCATATCTATCTTCTTCAAGATCTAGCATATTTAGGCCAGTCCAACACCAGCTTCAAGTGAAGATGCGGAAAGTATTTCAATTATTTAATTATGTTTCAATCGCAGAAAAGAAACTAGTAAGTCTTCTGGGGCAGAAGTGAATACATCATGTTAACTGCAGCATTTACCATAGATAAATTAAAAGTGTTCATGGGTAGTATTAACCATCTTAATGGAGACTGTCTGAGAAAACAGAGAATGTAAGCCAAACTATGAGATGGTCTGATATAATAAAAGTTTATTTTGATGAATCATAAGGCACTGTTCTAAGTCCTTCACATGAATTAACACATTTATTTGTGTTTCATTTTGTTTTGTTTTCTTCAACTTTTAAGTTCCAGGGTACGTGTGTAGGATATACAGGCTTGTGGCATAAGTAAATGTGTGCTATGGTGGTTTGCTGCACAGAACAACTCATCACCTAAGTATTAAGCCCATAAACCATTAGCTATTCTTTCTGGTGCTCTCCCTTCCCCCAGGCTCCTGACAGGCACCAGTGTGTGTTGCGCCCGCCAATGTGTCCATGTAGTCACATCATTTAGCTCCCACTTATAAGTGAAATGTGGTGTTTGGTTTTCTGTTCTTGCATTTGTTTGCTGAGCATAATGGCTTCCAGCTCAATCCACATCCTTGCAAAGGACGTGATCTTTTTTTTTCTTTTTTTATTTTTGTTTTTATGGCTGCATAGTATTCATGGTGTATATGTACCACATTTTATTTATACAATCTGTTGTTGAGGGGCATTTGGGTCGATTCCATGTCTCTGCTATTGTAAATAGTGCTTCAATGAACATACCCTTACATGTATCTTTATAATGGAATGATTCATATTTCTTAGTGTATACACCCAGTAATGAGATTGCTGGGTCAAATGGTATTTCTGCCTCTAGGTCTTTGAGGAATCACCACACTGTCTTCTACAATGGTTAAGCTAATTTACAATTCCAACATTGCCTTCTTGACTTTTTAATAATCACCATTCTGACTCTCATGAGATGGTATCTCATTATGGTTTTGATTTGTATTTATCTAATGATCAATGATATTGAGCTTTTTTTCATATGTTTGTGGTCACATGAATGTCTTCTTTTGAGAAGTGTCTGTTCATGTCCTTTGCCCACTTTTTAATGGGATTGTTTTATTCTTGTAAATTTGTTTAAGTCCCTTGTAGACTCTGGATTGTCAGATGGATAGATTGCAAAAATTTTCCCCCATTTTGTAGGTTGCCTGTTCACCCGATGATAGTTTCTTTTGCTGTGCAGAAGCTCTTTAGTTTAATTAGATTCTATTTGTCCATTTTTGCTTATATTGCAATTACTTTTGGCGTTTTCATCATGAAATCTTTGCCTGTGCCTATGTTTAGAATGGTATTGCCTAGATTTTCTTCTAGGATTTTTACAGTTTTGGGTTTTACATTTAAATGTTTTATTCATCTTGAGTTAATTTTTGTAGATGTGAGAAGGGGTCAAGTTTCAGTTTTCTGCATATGGCTAGCCAGTTTTCCCAGCACCATTTATTAAATAGGAAATACTTTTCCCATTGCTTGTTTTTGTCAGGTTTGTGGAAGAACAGATGGTTGTAGATGTGCAGTCTTATTTCTGAGTTTTCTATTCTGTTCCATTCGTCCATGTGTCTGTTTTCGTACCAGTAACGTGCTGTTTTGGTTACTGTAGCCTTGTAGTACAGTTGGAAGTCTGACAGCATGATACTTCCAGATACTTTTGTCCTTTTTGCTGGTAGCATGATACTTTTGTTCTTTTTGCTCAGGATTATCTTGGCTATACAGGCTCTCTTTTGGTTCTATATAAATTTTAAAATAGTTTTTCCTAATTCTATAAAGAACGTCAATGCTAGTTTATTGGGAATAGCATTGAATCTATAAATTACTTTGGATAATATGGCTATTTTCATGATATTGATTCTGAGTATGAAATTTTTTCTCATTTGTTTGATACCTCTCTAATTTCCTTGGGTAGTGGTTTGTAGTTCTCCTTGAAGAAGTCCTTCACTTCCCTTGTTATCTGTATTCCTAGGTATTTTATTTTCTTTGTAGCCATTGTGAATAACAGTTTATTCATGATTTGGCTCGCTGCTTGCCTATTGTTGGTATATAGGGATGCTAGTGATTTTTGCACACTGATTTTGTATCCTCAGACTTTGCTGAAGTTGCTTCTCAGCTTAAGAAGGTTTGGGGTTGAGACGATGGGGTTTTCTAGATATAGGATCGTGTCATCTGCAAACAAAGATAATTTGGCTTCCTCTCTTCCTATTTGAATACACTTTATTTCTTTCTCTTCTCTGATTGCTCTGGCCAGAACATCCAATATTGTGTTGAATAGGAGTGGTGAGAGAGGGCATCTTTGTCTTGTGCAGGTTTTCAAGGGGAATGTTTCCAACTTTTGCCCATTCAGTATGATATTGCCTGTGGGTTTGTCATATATGTCTCTTATTATTTTAAGGTATGTTGCTTCAACACTTAGTTTACTGAGAGTTTTTAACATGAAGGGATGTTGAATTTTATCAAATGAGATAATTATGTATTTTTTGTCTTTAGTTCTGTTAATGGGATGGATTACATTATTGATTTGTGTATGTTGAGCTAACCTTGCATCATGGGGATGAGCCAACTTGATTGTCGTGAATAAGCTTTTTGATGTGCTGCTGGATTTGATTTGCCAGTATTTTATTGAAGATTTTTGCATAACTGTTCATCAGGGATATTGGGCCAAAGTTTTCTTTTTTGTTTTTGTATCTCTGCTAGGATTTGGTATCAGGATGATGCTAGCCTCACAGAATCAGTTAGGGAGGAATCCCTCCTTTTCGTTTGTTTAGAATAGTTTCAGTAAAAATGGTACCAGCTCTTCTTCCTACCTCTGGTAGAATTCAGCTGTAAATTTGTATGGTCTTCAGCATTTTTTGGTTGGTAGCCTATTTTTTAACTGCCTCAATTTCAGAATTCGTTATTGGTCTATTCAAAGATTCAGTTTCTTCCTGGTTTAATCTTGGGAGAGTGTATTTATCCAGGAATTTACCCATTTCTTCTAAATTTTCTAGTTTTTGTGCATACAGTTGTTTATAGTATTCTCTGTTGTTTGTTTGTATTTCTGTGATGTCAGTAGTGCTATCCCCCTTTTCATTTCTAATTGTGTCTATTTGATTCTTCTCTCTTTCCTTCTTTATTAGTCTAGCTAATGGTCTCTTTTATTAATATTTTTCCATAAAACAGCTCTTGGATTCATTCATCTTTTGAAGAGTTTTTCATCTCTCTCTCTCCTTCAGTTCCACTCTAATCTTGGTTATTTCTTGTCTTCTGCTAGCTTTGTGGTTTGTTTGCTCTTTGTTCTCTGGTTCTTTTAGTTGAAATGTTAGGTTGTTGATTTGAGATCTTTCTTTTTGATGTGAGCATTTAATACTACAAATTTTCTCTTACCACTGCTTTAGCTGTGTCCCAGAGATTCCGGCAGATTGTCTTTTTGTTCTCATTAGTTTCAAAGAACTTCTTGATTTCTGCCTTAATTTCGTTATTTACCCAGAATTCATTCAAGCACAGGTTAAGTTTTCATGTAGTTGTGTGGTTTTGAGTGAGTTTCTTAATCTTGAGTTCTAATTTGATTATGCTGCAATCTGAGACTGTTATAATTTGATTGGTTTTATATTTGCTGAGGAGCATTTTGCTACCAATTATGTGATCAGTTTTAGAGTAAGTGGCATGTGATGATGAGAAGAATGTATATTCTGTTGTTTTGAGTGGTCTGCTATATCTAGAGCTGAGTTCAGGTCCTCAATATCTTTGTGATTTTCTATCTCGATAACCTATTAATATTGTCAGTGGGGCGAAATTAACACATTTAATCATTACAGCAAACCTATGAAATATAAATGTAATATTATCCATATTTTACAAGTTAGAAAGCTGAAACCCGAAGAGGATAGGTTCCTTACTCAAGATTACACATTTCATAAGTGACTAACCATATTAAAACAAAAAATGAAGCCAATATTCAAATCAAAGGCATCTGGTTCTAGAACCTAGGCTCATATTACTTCATGATAGTACCTTTCCAAATTATTAAAAATATTCATGCATTCTTTTTTTTTTCTTAACACACCACAAATTAAATATCTTTGCACTGGTTGGGAGACCTAGTAAGGTTTATTAAATTTAGCTCTCTGTAAAAGGTAAAGCTGAAAGTCAATATAATTAGACTTATAACTTATCCGGAAATGAGCCAATGAAAAATAACATCTTCTGCTTTCAGGAGAGAGGCTTGTAAAAACGGTTTTGTTTTTGTTTTTCTATTTGTTTTTTCTGAAGGGTAGAATCTGCATGAGAGCAAAATGGAAGTCCTGATTCTGATTGCAAACCAGAATTGCTTAGACAGCCTTACATCATTCCAGATTAAATGCTGCTTGGACACCCAAATCTTCTCTGTTATCTCTTTGAGCTATGAAAACGTAACCTTTTCCCACTCAGTCATGGCATGGGGGAGCCACTATCAGCACCTACAGAAATCAACACGTGTTCCAAGGAAAAGAATGTCTGCACCCTAAAATTAACCTATGCTAAGATCAAAGTAGATAAGATCAGCATCAGTCTTGCCTTTTTCTTTATAACACCCAAATAGTCCTCTTTCCTTTTGCAGAAAATGGACTTTTTTTTCCTCCCTAATGCATAAGTCCTATGCATCAAAATAAAGAGCAACATAGAAAATAGTAATTTATCTGACAAGGGGAAATGGTTGATTTTTACAGTGCTTCAAAGGATCACCATTCAGAAACAAAGGAGTCAGTCAATTACAGAATGTGAGCCTAGATGCAATTAAACAAACTGAGAGCTCCCATAAGATTCTCAGCCCTAAACACTAAGAAAATCTGTTCATCATAGTCTCTCAGATTCCTTCCATAAGGTGTATTTGAAAAATATTAACAGAAAACTTCTTACCTTCAACAATACATTTTGTAATTCAATTGCACTTAAATCTATAATGTTGCAGAGTGCACTGTTTGGTTTAAAAAAAAAATTTTAAACAAGTTAAATATCCCTTTGACACTGAACTTAATATAAAAAACTATTTGAAAACAGGCTCCATATAAATGTTTTCTTTCTTTCCTTTTTGTCCTCTGTCATTAAGGGAGATGAGAAGGCAAAATGGACCAAGTAGAAGCAGACAGGCGATAGGCATGGAGAAGGGGAGGTGTGTAGGGGCAAAAGGAAGGAAAAGGAAGTAGAGCAAGTGCATTGAGTTAAAAACTGGAGGAGGATGTACAGTAATACATGGGAAATGGAGTATGGAAAAAAGAAAATCCTATTGATCTCTTCATTTTTTTTTCCTAATGGTTTAGGAGATCATTTTAGGACTTATGTGAGCTGGAGTTGGTTAAATTTTCAAGCAATGGCATTGTGAGTTTTAAAGTTGCATACGTTGGCAGTTAAAAAGAAGAACCAGTTTTAAAGGAGGGCAAGAGGCCAGTTTTTTTTTTAAGTACATCATCTGGTTATGAGGATATGATAGTTAAAAGGGAAAGCCAGCATTTCCAAAGAAGGATGCAGAAAGATACATGGTGTAGAAAGTCTGCCACCTACAAGAAAAATCTGGAGAAGAAATAATTTCTGGGTATGTTAATTAAGTCTGGTCTTGTTCTAAGGTTTTCCAGCTAATTTGCCAGGCTGCTGAAATGGTAATATAAATAAGATGTAATTATTGGTTTGCCCACTGAGAATTACAGGCTTATTGAGATGAAAGGAAGGCATCATAATGATCACAAAGCTTAAAATCCCTTAAGTCACAAACTTAAGTGCTTACTGAGGTCAGAGACATGAATGCTGAAGGGGACCCAGTGGGTACTCTGGCAGTTAAGAGAGTTTCTGCTCCATGTAAAAGGACAGCACTACTGAGTTTTCATTGCTTTTGCCATGTGAGCACCCATGCTCTGAATAGGCACATACGGTTTCTCATAAGGGGCTGGTTTAATGTTCAAGATTATTTGATTCAAAGCAAGAAGAAAGGAAAAAAGGAAGGAAGGGCAAGTGTTATGTGACTCAAATAAATCACATCTATGGGGTACCAGGGCTCTGATTCCATACATTTTAGAACTGAGAAGCTTGGCTCAGGAAAAGAAAGGAGCTTGGCCAAGGTCACACAGCTGGTTAGTGGTAGAGCCAAGAACATGTTAGGAGGCAGGTTTCCTCATTTCCAGATCAGTTGCCTGCCTGGCTTGTGTAGATTCTGATGTACTCACAGACACATTCATTTCTTACTTTTCTCCAGAGTTTGGCAGTGGCCTTGCTTGTGTGCCTCCCTCTCCTTAGCAGCTTGGTTGAAAGGTCTCCAATACACTCTAGCTCCAAGTCCAATGTTGCTCTGGTCCATTAAGTAAATCTTTTCTCTATCTGGGAAGCAAATTGGAAAAGAAGGTTAAACACATTGATGTTTCATAGAGGTTCTAAGAGTTGGAGCTAGTGCAACTAAAATCTTTACCATGCCCTGTGCCTTATGTTTTGAAATGTCTTTTCTTTCCGTTTAAACATTTCCAAAGTGTTGGTGCTGCGCTAAATATAAAAGCAGTTCTAAAAATAAATATATTAAAGATTTTTATTTTTATTAAAAGTACTGTGACTTGTGTAAGTAAAATTTAGAATCAAAGATGCCCTGAAAGTAGCAAAGTTCTAAATAATCAGAAGCATAAAGATGTTGCATAAAATGATTATTAAAGGTAAAAGGGACAGAAACGTTATTAAGCATGAGAGGAAAAAGTTGTATGCCAGGAATAAAGAAGGATATTAACACTATTAAGGAGTCACATCATTTTATTACACAATCATGCACCCCTTAAGACATTTCAGTCAACCAAAGACTGCATATACATGGTGGTCTCATAAGATTACAATGGAGCTGAAAAACTTCTATTGCCTAGTGACTTAGTAGCCATGGTAACAGCATATTGCAACACATTACTCACATATTTGTGATGATGCTGGTTTATGCAAACCTACTACACTGCCAGTCATTTAAAGTGTAACACACATAAACAGGTACAGTACATGATACCTGATGATAATAAATGAGTGTTACTGGTTTATGTATTTACTATCCTATATTTTATCATTATTTTAGAGTGTACTCCTTTTACTTAGTAAAAAAAAAAGAGTAACTATAAAACAGCCTCAGGCAGGTCTTTCAGAAGATATTCCAGAAGTCATTGTTATCATATGAGAGGACAGACTCTTGCATGTTATTGATCCTGAAGACCTTCCTGTGGGACAAGATGTGGAGGTGGAAGACAGTGATATTCATGATTATGACCCTGTGTAGGCCTAAGCTCATGTGTGTGTGTCTTAGTTTTTAATAAAAATTCTAAACGTGAAATTCAAATTAATTAATTGAAAAAAAAACAGGTTATAGATTAAGGATATAAAGAAAGAAAATATTTTTGTACAACTTAAGTTTTAAGCTACGTGTGATCACAAAAGTATCAAAAGATTTTTAAAAATTAAAAGTTTATAAAGTAAAAACATTAGAGTAAGCTAAGTTTAATATTATTAAAGAAAAACCTTTTAAATTTAGTGTAGCCTAAGTTCACAGTGTTTACACGTCACTAACAGCATACAGTCATGTTCTAGGCCTTCACATTCACTCACCACTCACTCGCAGGCTCACGCAAATCAACTTCCAGTACTGTTAGCTCCATTCATGGGAGGTACCCTATGCAGGTGTACCATTTTTTTATCTTTTATACCATATTTTTACTGTAGTTTTTCTATGTTTAGATATACAAATACTTACCACTGTATTTCATTTGCCCATAGTATTCAGTACAGTAACATGCTGAACAGGTTTGTAGGCTAGGCATAATAGGCCACACCACGTAGTCTGAGTGTGTAGTAGGATATACCATCTAGGTTCATGTATAAAAATGAATCACCTAACAACACATTTCTAAGAAGCTGTCACTGTTGTTGAGACACCTGACTGTACTAAAAGGTATTTTGTAGTAAAAAAAGATCCCTTAAAACACCTTCAATTATACAGATGGAAAGGAAGTTTTAACACAGTATTTGAAAAGTAATTAGGTAATCATACAGAAAAAAAAAGTTTAAGACAGTATTTGAAAATAGTTATGTAAAATAAGTTTGCAGCTTCTTCACTGTCAAAGCTCATTTATAATCACCCAACACCATATGTGTCTATTTTATACCCTAAAATTGGCTTCGTGAATTTCTAGAGAAATCTAACACAATCATGATTATTGTGTGAATCATTACTAATATAAACTATAAATATTTAAATTATGTCTGCTTTTATACCAAAGATGTTTACTATTTACATATGAGAGAGTTGGGTAGGAAAATATTTGTTAATACTGGAAAAGAATCGGTGATCCCTGGAAGCCCAGAGAACTAGTTTCCCCTTGGGAGCTGATGAGATTATTGTCATCAGCAGTCTCCTATGAAGGCGAAGAGATTTTCGTAAAGGCAATAATGAGCTATGCATACATGGAAAATTATTTCATGTGCTTTCAACCAACAGAATTTAATTAAATTTGGTTCATATGTTTTGTATTTTTAAGCCAAATCCTCAGAATTTGACAGCATCAGCAGACAAGACACAAAAGTTTTGGGAACAGGAAGTATAGTAATTATAATTAAACTTGAGGGATAAAAAGAGTCGGTGTAACAAGAAAATGGGGTTTGAATTATTTTTCTCTGCTAGTGTTGTTAAAGATTCTGCTTTTCAATAATCAAATTCATTTCTTGAAATGTTAATACCATAGAAGAAATAATACATGATTGTATTTCAAAATGCAGACTAACTTATCATACCTCTCTAGAGAAGTCCTTTCTTTCTTTTCTTTCTTTCTGTCAAGAGTCCCGCTCTGTCGCCCAAGCTGTAGTGAAGTGGTGTGATCTCGGCTCACCACAGCTGCTGCATTCCAGGTTCTAGCTATTCTTCTGCCTCAGCCTCCCTAGTAGTTGAAATTACAGGCACACACCACCATGCCTGGCTAATTTTTGTATTTTTAGTAGAGATGGGGTTTCACCATGTTGGCCAGGCCGGTCTCGAACTCTTGATCTCAAGTAGTCTGCCTGCTCAGCTGGGATTACAGGCATGAGCCATCGTGCCCAGCCAGTTCTTTCCTTTTACCTTGCATTCCTATAAGAGAGCCTAAGCTTCAGGCTGTGTGGGAGCACAGAAATTCCTAAGATGACTCATACACATGAGGGTCTTCCCTCAGCTGTTCCATCATTGATAAACTTGTTTCTCCATCCTACATTTTCTCAGCTTCTGTTATTAATCCTGAACCCATGGAGGTGGAGACAGCTTCATTTCATTTCCGGCTCCAAAACTTCCTGGGCTGGGGGGTATCTTCTAAGCCCATGGTAGTAAATACCACCCTTACACTGACAATTCCCACATCTGTCTCTTTTTAGGTAAAACTCCTCTCCTGAACTTAAGCCTCATACATTTAACTGTCTCTAAGGTACCTCAAATTCACCATATCCAGATGAGCTTATTATCTTCTCCTGAACACAAACATGCTTTTTCACAGTTATCACAATAGTTGAACTACTATTCACCCAGTTTCCCAAGACAGAAACCTAGTAAGTTTGGCTCGTCTCTCTCCCTCTCCATCATCTCCCTATATTCAATCAATTGTGCATTTCAGTTTTATTCAGCAATCTCATTTGCCTACAATTTACCAGATTTTCTTCATACTCAAATGGGAGGACACCATATTTTTGTGGATTATTGTCATATCTTCTTAACTGAGATAACTTCTCCATTTTCAACCCTATGCACCTAATATGTTTCTTAGGCAGACTGATTCTTTAAAAATGTAATGCTGACCACAATCATCTGGTAAAGCACTTCAGTAATTCCCTATCGCTCTTAAGGTGAAGTCCAAACTCTACATGGTTTTCTCAGTCTAAGTGTTCCTACAGAGCCGACAGCTTCAGCTTCCCCTGGACTACTTCCCCATTGCTCCATTTATTCCCCTCTCCCAACCTTAACTGTCTAATTTATTAATCAGACCTCAGCTTAGATATCACTTTCCTTGAAAGCGTTCCTAAGTGCTTCACTGACATAATGTATGTCCCCTGTCTTGGCACTTATAGCACTATAATGCAATTACACATTTCTTTATTTAACAAAGATTTATTGAGTGTCCATTGTATATGCCAAATGTTATTTTAGATGCTGAAAGTATAGCAGTGAACAAAACAGACAAGTTATCACTCTCATGGGCTTCTATTTCAACAAACACTATTGAATTAAGAAAGAAATACATGTTGGAGAGTGTTATGAAGTGTGGAGAGGGTAATGTGATCAAGTGTTATTAGGGCAAGAAGAAATCTTTAGTTCAAAGTAATCAAGGAAGGCATCTCTGACAAGCCAACAGGGGAGCTGAGACATGAAAGTGAGAAAAAAAATCATGTGAGTTTCTGAGGAAGAGGATTCTAGGCAGTAGAATACACACAAAGACACTAAGATAGGATCTTGGCATAATCCCGGATACGGAAAGGACCATCAAGAGAAAGAGTGATAGAATGAGGGCAAAGTGGTGAAGTGAGTGGCAGGGTGGCACACAATCATGGGGGACATGGACTCTCTGATATAGGCTTGGGGTTTGATTTTGCCTGGAATGGAAGCCACAGAGAGATTTGAATAGAGCTGTGATATGAACTGACTTAGAAGGATTATTCCATCTTCTATGTGGATAAAAGACTGTAAGAAACAAGGTGGGGGAAAGAGAGACCATTTAGAAGACTGTAGCAGTTAATAGTTCTGGCAAGAGATGACAGTGCCTGGGACTACTGTGCAGTATTGGAGACAGTAAAAAGTAGATGTTTTTGGAACATATTTTAAAATTAAAGTGCAGATGAACTTCATATAGGCTATGAGAGAGTCAAAGATCATACCATATTTTTTGTCTGAGCAAGTAGCAAAGTACAGTGATCATTATAGTAGTCCTCCCTTATCTTAGAAGACCCCCCACTGAATACCTGAAAATGAATAGTACCAAAACCTATACTATGTTATTTTCCTGTACATACATACCTATGATAAAGTTTAATTTATAAATTAGGTACAGTAAGATAACAATAACAAATAATAAAAGAGAATAATTATAACATTATGTGCTTTCTCCCTCTCTCTCAACATATCTTATTTTGCTGTACTTGCCCTTGTTATGATGATGATGATGTGAGATGATACAATGCCTATGTATGTAATGAGATTGAGTGAGGTGAATGACAGGTATTATGATGGAGCATTAGGCTGCTATCGAGCTTCTAATAAGTCAGAAAGAAGAGCATCTTCTTCTAGTAATCTTGGATCACTGAGCCATAATGATGTTCCTGGTTGGATGTCTGGAGCAGACAATGTGGTGGTAGGGGCTTCTATAATTAAAGATTTTTTTTTCCTTTTGCCAAAACCTTTTATTATAACCATAATAAAATGTTGTCTCTTTCTTTTTAACTCATCGAATTGTTGCTGCAGAGGTTGTAATCCTTTGTTAATCATATGGGTGACTTTAATGCTACATTTTATCCAAGGATTGTATTCTATAATTTTGTCTTTTAATGTCTTTGCATTTGGAAACAAGTCAGCAAATTTTGGTAATGTCCACATTGCTGATTCTCCTTCAGTTTTTTCTTCATCATCTTCCTTTTACTCTGTAGATAATTCAGCAGGTTCTTCCAGTTCCTCATTTGTTAATACTTCTTGATGGCCTTCAAAATGTTCTTTCACTTAAGCAAGTATGTTGGCAAATCCTTCTCCTTTGCTGCAGGAATTATTTTCCTAACTTCTCCATCAATCTTCAGGAAGCCTTTAAAATCATTCACAATCTCACTCCATATGTTCTTTCAGGAGACATCTGCAGTTTTGGGTTTCAATTTATCAATTACGACTTAATTAATATTATTGTTACAGCAATAGTGAGTGAATTCCAACACTGCATAATGTACAGATTACAGTATGCATCAATTGACAATTGAATTCAACCAAATACTGAGCAGGTTTATATGACTTTGACAGACTAGATAGTACCCTGGTCAAGGCGATAGAGCAATTAGGTTGTATTTGGAGGTAAAAATGCAACCTCAACATTTTCATTTTTGTAGCAAATATTAGGAGGGCTCAGTGCATTTCCTATTAATAAAAAGACTTTATATTCCAATCCTTTATCTTTCAAGTATTTTTTCACTTCCAGGATGAAGCACTGGTGGAACCATTCCAAACAATATGGCTGTCACTCATGCTTTCTGATTATGTTATTATAACATGGGCAAATAATTTTTGGTTTTGGTATTGGTTTAGATCTTTGCTCTGTACACTATGCCTGGCTTTACCATGTGCCTTACAGTTTTGCCACACGGTACCAGAGTTAATCTGTCCTCTGTGTTTTATGTCCTGGTGCCTTTGTTGTACTTTTATGAATGTAGGTGCTATTGGGCATCTTATTCCAGAAAAACCAGGTTTCATCACAATTGAAGACTTGCTTTGGATGGTACACTTTCTCCTTAATAAATTCCTTTAACTCTGCTGGAAATGTGCAGCTTCTTCATCTGCAGATGCAGCCTCTTCAGTATTTTTTGTATTTTCAGGTTCAAACCTATTCCTGAATCTGTATAACTATCTCTTACTTGCAGTAAATGGCTTGGCATCACTCACTTCAAATAATCCCTTTGAAAAAGAAGCCTGTTCTCATGCTGCTGATCAAGACATTCCCAAGACTGGGAAGAAAAAGAGGTTTAATGAACTTACAGTTCCACATGGCTGAGGAGGCCTCACAATCACGGGGGAAGACAAGGAGGGGCAAGTCACATCTTACCTGAATGGTGGCAGACAAAGAAAGAGCTTGTGCAGGGAAACTCCTGTTTTGAAAACCATCAGATCCCATAGGACATATTCACTCTCAGGAGAACAGCACAGGAAAGATCCCACTCCCATAATTCAGTCACTTCCCACAGGGTTCATGTGAGAATTGTGGGAAGTACAATTCAAGATGAGATTTGGGTGTGAACACAGCCCCAAACATGTCAGTTACCTTAGTTCTTACCAACCTCGGCATACAACTATTTTTTTCTTTGCTTTCCTTAATTCAAGAGATTTTAACTTTTTACTTAAAGGAAGCACATTCCAGTTTCTCTTTAGCATATACAGTTTGACAGCATCATTACCCTTGTGCTTTGAGGCCATCATTAATTAAAATAAGGGTTACTTGAACAGAGCATAGTGATACAGTGATAATCAACAAGCTGGCTAGTAAGTAACTAACAGGCAGGTCGTGTGTACAGCAAGAATATGCTGAACAGAGATGATTCACATTCCAGTTGGGACAGAGCAGGATGGTGTGAGATTTTATCACACTATGTAGAACAGTGTCCAATTTAAAACTTATGCATTAGTATTATTAGTATTTTCCATTTAATATTTTCAGACCACAGTTTACTGAGGGAATCTGAAACCACAGAAAGTGAGGCTATAGATAAGGGATACTACTCTATTATGAGTCAACGACGATTATCAAAAGGCCAGATTTAGAAGCAGAATGTCAAGAATTCGGTCAGAGATATGGTAGGTTTGAGATGCTCATTGCAGATCTAAGTGGAGATGTGGAGTACCAGTTGAGTATATAAATTAAATTTGAAGTAAGTGTAATCTCTTGCTTTACTCTGTTCTCAGATTGCTATAAAGAGATACCTGAGACTGGGTAGTTTATAAAGAAAGGAGGTTTAATTGACTCACAGTTCTGCAGGCAGTAAAGGAGACATGGCTGAGAGACCTCAGGGAACTTACAATTATAGCAGAAGGAGAAGGAGAAGCACGCATCTCTTACAATGGCAAAGCAGGAGAGAGAGAACAAAGTGGGAAAGGCTACACGCTTTGAAACTACCAGAGCTTGTGAAAACTTTTACACAGTATCTCAAGAACAACAAGGGAGAAATTTGACCCCATGATTCATTCACTTCTCATCAGACCCCTCCTACAAAACTTGGGAATGGCAATTTGACACGAGATTTGGGTAGGGATACGGAACCAAACCATATCAGTTCACCCCTGGCTCCTCCCAAATCTCATGTCCCTCTCACTTTTCAAACCACAACCATGCCTTCCCAACAGTCCCCCAAGTCTTAACTCATTTCACCATTAAATCAGAATCCAAGTCCAAAGTCTCATCTGGACAAAGCAAGTCTCTTCTGCCTATGAGCCTGTAAAATCAAAAACAAGTTGGTTACTTCAAAAGGGGTACAGGCATTGGGTAAATACTCCCATTCCAAAAGGAAGAAATTGGTCAGAACAAAGGGGCTAAAGGCCTGTACAAGTCCAAAACCAAGCAAGAAAGTCATTAAATTTTAAAGCTTCAAAATAATCTCCTTTGACTCCATGTCTTACATTCAGTGCATGCTAATACAAAAACAATTATTTTTCACTGAAAAAACCATTTGGATAATTGTTTAGTTCAACAAATTTTGTGTCCAGCTAAGATGTGGGTGTCTATAACCTTATGTCCAAGACATACTTAACAGGCTTTGTTTCTAAATTCCACCACATGGTGGCCTAATCATTTCCTGTTTGTAACCATAAAATAATAGTGACAATTGCCATGAGTCAATACTATAAGCAGAAATTTGAAAATTGCCCTCATAATATAAATCTGAGTTTCTTCAGTGTTGGCCTATAGAAAGAAAATTAACTTTCATTAAATAATGCAATTATTTTACTTGTATTTGAATTTCTGCTTCCTTAAAAAATAATTTAAAATTATAATATTGAGCAACACTGTACCAGTCTTCAGGGAAGGCCTCAGTTAGCTGACACTGAGGGGCTGCTGTGACTTTAGGGTATCTGTACATTCTCCGACCACCATTGTTAAGTAATCTAATTAGTATTATGTTAGGTAAAGGTTGCAGGTAACCAAAAACATCCTTCAGTAGTTAAAAAGAAAATCAGTATTATATGAGGAAAAAAATGTGCCTCCACTCATCCCTCACACCACACAGAAAAATTAATTTGGGATAGATCATAGACCTAAATGTAAAAAAAAAACAAAAAACTATAGAATTATTAGTAGAAAGCATAACAGAATCTTCATAAATTTGGGGTAGGCAAAGATTTCTAAGACAAGGTATAGAATTAATTATTCTAAACTATTAAAAATTAATATTTTTAACTACCAACTATTAAGCTTAAAAAATTGATACACTATATGTCATCTGGTTTCACATTTCTGCTCATTAAAAGATACTACTGAGAAATTGAATGGGAAAGCCATAGACTAGAAGAAAATACTTACTATACAGTAAGACATCTCTATTCATGGGTTCTATATTCACGGAATCAAACAACCACAGGCCAAAATGATTTTTTTATTGTATTTTGACTGAACATGTACAGATTTTCTTCTTATCATTATTCCTTAAAAAATACAGTATAACAACTATTTTCACTGCATTTATACTGTATTAGATATTATAAGTAATCCTGAGATAATTTAAAGTATATATGAAGATGTACATAGGTTATATGCAAATACTATGCCATTTTATTTGAAGGACTTGAACATTTGTGGATTTTGGTCTCTGTGGGAAGTCCTGAATCTGTCCATTTATGAATACTTAGAGATGACTGTATATATAAGCAATCCCAACAACTCAGTAATAAGAATAAACACGTAATTTTTAAAATGGCAAAAGACTTACATGGGCACTTCACTGAGGAAGAAATATAAATGATCAATGAACACATTAAAGATGTTCAACGCCACTTCTTCTCTGGTAAATGCCAAATGCCAATTAAAGTCACAGTGAAATGTCCTTACATATCCACTAGCATGGCTAAAATTGAAAACAAAAACAACAACATTGACAACACCAAACGTTGGCATGAATGTGAAATAACTGGAAATCTCACACATTATTGAAATATAAATTGGTAAAATTAGTTTGAAAATTGGTTTTGCAATGTTTTATAAAATTCAAGATGTGCCGACCTTATAAGCCACATAATTCATCCCTAGTTATTTACTAAAGAGAACTAAAAAAAATATGTCAACAAAAAATGTATGCAAGAATGTTCATAGTCACCTTATTCATAGTAGCCAAAAATTAAAATTAATCAATGTTCATGCACTGTGAATGGATAAACAAATTGTGTTTTATACAATGAAATAGTAGTAAACAGACACACAAGAAACCTGCTCATACCCAGTAACAGCATGGAAGAATTTTAAAAATATGCAGCGAAAAAAAAACAGGCACAAAGGAGTATATGTTATATGAATTTACTTATATAAAGTTCTAGAGCAACATAACTAAGCAATGGTGAAATAAATCATAAGTGGTTGCTTGAGGTAAAGGCAGTGACAGGGATTAACTTAGAAGGAATTCTAGGATGCTGAAAATGTTTTATATCCTGATAGAGTATGGATTATTTGGATGTATGCAGGTATCCAAACTACAGATTTTGCATTTAAAATGTATGCATTTCACTGCATATTAGTTATTCCTCTATTAAAATATTTCTTTAATGCCAAAAATCTGCTATTGCTAAATGCAATCAAATCTATCATACACTAAATAAAATACGAATCCCCAATTAGCAAACTTTTAAAGAAAATTATGCTGGTGCAAATGGATTGTGAGTTCCACTGCAGCAGACTTAAATGTCCCTGACCAGCAGCTCAGAAGGGAGCAACGGAGCTCCCAGAACAGCACTTGAGCTCTGATAAGGGACAGACTGCCTTCTCAAGTGGCTCCCTCATCCCCATATATCCAAAGAGACACCTCGTACAGGAGAGCTCTGGCTGACATCTGGTGGGTATCCTTCTGGGATGAAGCTACCAGAGGAAGGAACAGGAAGCAATCCTTGCTGTTCTGCAGCCCCCATGGGTGATTTCCAGGCAAGCAGGGTCGGGAGTGGACCTCCAGCAGTCCTGCAGCAGAGGGGCCTGACTTGTTAGAAGAAAAACTAAACAACAGAAAGAAACAGCTTCAACATCAACAAAAAGGATGTCCTTGCAGAGACTCTCATCCAAAAGTCACCACCTTCAAAGACCAAAGGTAGATAAATCCATAAAGATGGGAAGAAACCAGCACAAAAATGATAAAATCAACAAAAACCAGAACACCTCTCCTTCTCCAAGGGATCACAACTCGTCACCAGTAAGGGAACAAAAGTGGATGGAGAATGAGTTTGACAAATTGACAGAAGCAGGTTCAGAAGGTAGGTAATAACAAAATTCTCTGAGCTAAAGGATCATGTTCTAACCCAATGCAAAGAAACTAAGAACCTTGAAAAAAGGTTAGACAAAATGCTAACTAGAATAACCAGCTTAGAGAAGAACATAAACGGCTTGATGGAGCTGAAAAACACAAGAACTTCGCAAAGCATACACAAGTTTCAATAGCCGAATCAATCAAGCAGAAGAAAGGGTATCAGAGATTGAAGATCAACTCAAAACAGACAAACAAACAAAAAAAAAAAAAACGAGAAGGCAATATTAGGAAAAAAAGAGTGTAAAGAAGTGAACAAATCCTCCAAGAAATATGAGATTACGTGAAAAGACCTAATCTACATTTCATAGGTGTACCTGAATGTGACAGGGAGAATGAATACAAGGTGGAAAGCACTATTCAGGATATTATTGAGGAGAACTTCCCCAACCTAGCAAGGCAGACCAACATTCAAATCCAAGAAATGCAGAGAACACCACAAAGATATTCCTAGAGAAGAGCAACCCCAAGGCACATAATCTTCAGATTCACCAGGGTTAAAATGAAGGAAAAAATGCTAAGGGAAGCCAGAGAGAAAGGTCGGGTTACCCACAAAGGGAAGTCCATCAGACTCACAGTGGATCTTCAGCAGAAACCCTAAAGGCCAGAAGAGAGTGGGGGCCAATATTCAACACCCTTAAAGAAAAGAACTTTGAACCTAGAATTTCATATCCAGCCAAACTAAGTTTCATAAGTGAAGGAGAAATAAAATCTTTTACGAACAAGCAATAGCTTAGAGATTTCATCACCACCAGACCTGCCTTACAAGAGCTCCAGAAAGAAGCACTAAACATGGAAAGGAACAACCAATACCAGCCACTGCAAAAATGTACCAAATGGTAAAGAGCATCAGCGCAATGAAGAAACTGCGTCAACTAACAGGCAAAACAATCAGCTAGTATCAAATGGCAGGATCAAATTCACACATAACATGATTGACCTTAAATGTAAATGGGCTAAATGCCCCAATCAAAAGACATAGACTGGCAAATTGGATAAAAATCAAGACCCATTGGTGTGCTGTACTCTGGAGACCCATCTCATGTACAAAGACACAAATAGACTCAAAATAAAGGGATGGAGGAAGATTTACCAAGCAAATGGAGAGCAAAAAAGCAGGGGTCACAATCCTAGTCTTTGCTATAACGGACTTTAAACCAACAAAGATTAAAAGAGACAAAGAAGGGCATTACATAATGATAAAAGGATCAATGCAACAAGAAGAGCTAATTATCTTAAATATATATGCGCCCAATACAGGAGCACCCAGATACATAAAGCAGGTTCTTAATGACATACAAAGAAACTTAAACTCCCAAGCAATAATAGTGGGAAACTTTAACACTGCACTTGAACACTAATAGACATCTACAGAACTCCCCACCCCAAATCCACAGTATATACATTCTTCTCAGCACCACATCGCACTTACTCTAAAATTGACCACGTAATTGGAAGTAAATAACTCCTCAGCAAATGCAAAAGAACAGAAATCACAACAACCAGTCTCTCATAACACAGTGCAATCAAATTAGAACTCAGGATTAAGAGACTCACTCAAAACTGCACAACTACATGGAAACTGAACAACCTGCTCCTGAATGACTACTGGATAAACAACGAAATGAAGGCAGAAATAAAGATGTTCTTTGAAACTATGAGAACAAAGACACAACATACCAGAATCTCTGGGACACATTTAAAGCAGTGTCTAGATGGAAATTTATAGCACTAAATGCCCATAGGAGAAGCGAGGAAAGATCGAAAATTGACACGGTATTATCACAATTAAAAGAACTAGAGGAGCAAGATCAAACAAATTCAAAAGTTATCAGAAGACAAGAAATAACTAAGATCATAGCAGAACTGAAGAAGTTGGAGACAAAAAAATCCCTTCAAGAAATCAATAAATCCAGGAGCTGGTTTTTTGAAAAGATCAACAAAATAGATACACCACTAGCCAGACTAATAAAAAAGAAAAGAGCAAAGAATCAAATAGATGCAATAAAAAAATTTAAAGGGGATATCATCACTGATCCACAGAAATACGAACTACTATCAGAAATTACTACAAACAATTCTATGCACATAAACCAGTAAATCTAGAAGAAATGGATAAATTCCTGGTCACTTATACCTCCAAGACTAAACCAGGAAGAAGTTCAATCCCTGAATACACCAATAACAAGGTCTGAAGTGGAGGCATCAATTAATAGCCTACCAACCAAAGAAAGTCCAGGTCCAGATGGGTTCATAGACGAATTCCACCAGACGTACAAAGAGGAGCTGGTACCGTTCCTTCTGAAACTATACTAAGCAATACAAAAAGAGGGAATCCTTCCCAAATCATTTTATGAGACCAACATCATCCTGATACCAAAACCTGGCAGAAACACAACTAAAAAAGAAAATTTCAGGCCAATATCCATGATGAATATCAATGCAAAAATCTTCAATAAAATACTGGCAAATTGAATGCAACAGGACATCAAAAAGCTTATCCATCAAGATCAAGTAGATTCATCCTGGGGATGCAAGGCTAGTTCAACATACCCAAATCTATAAACGTAATCCATCACATAAACAGAACCAAAGACAAAAACCACATGATTATCTCAATAGATGCAGGGAAGGCCTTCAACAAAATTCAACAGTGCTTTATGCTAAAAACTCTCAATGAATTAAGTATCAGTGGAAACTATCTCAAAATAATAAAAGCTATTTACAACAAGCCCACAGCCAATATCACACTTAATGGGCAAAAACTGGAAGCATTCCCTTTGAAAATTGGCACTAGGCAAGGGTGCCCTCTCTCACCATTCCTATTCAACATAGTATTGGAAGTTCTAGCCAGACAAACCAGGCAAGAAAAAGAAATAAAAGGTATTCAGTTAGGAAAAGAGGAAGTCAAATTGTCTCTATTTGCAGACGACATGATTGTATATTTAGAAGACCCCATCATCTCAGCCCAAAATCTCCTTAAGATGATAAGCAACTTCAGCGAAGTCTCAGGATACAAAATCAATGTGCGAAAATCACAACATTCTGATAAACCAATAACAGACAAACAGCCATCATGAACAAACTCCCATTCACAACTGCTACAAAGAGAACAAAATACCTGGAAATACAACTAAGAAAGGACGATTAGGATCTCTTCAAGGAGAACTACAAACCACTGCTCAAGAAAATAGGAGAGGACACAAACAGATGGAAAAACATTCTATGCTCATAGTTAGGAAGAATCAATATTGTGAAAATGGCCATACTGCCCATAATAATTTATAGATTCAATGCTATCCCCATCAAGCTACCATTGACCTTCTTCACAGAACTGGAAAAAAACACCTTAAACTTCATATAGAACCAAAAAAGAGCCCACATAGCCAAGACAATCCTAAGCAAAAAGAACAAAGCTGTAGGTGTTTGTTCTACAAGGCTACAGTAATCAAAACAGCATGGCACTGCTACCAAAACAGAGATATAGGCCAATGGAACAGAACAGATGCCTTGGAAATAATGTCACACATCTACAACCATCTTATCTTTGAAAAACCTGACAAAAACAAGCAATGGGGAAAGGATTCCCTGTTTAACAAATGGTGTTGGGAAAACTGGCTAGCCAGGTGCAGAAAGCTGAAACTAGACCCCTTCCTTACACCTTATACAAAAATTAACTCCAGATGGATTAAAGATTTAAACATAAGACCTAACACCATAAAAACTCTAGAAGAAAACCTAGGCAGTACCATTCAGGACATAGGCATAGGCAAGGACTTCATGACTAAAATACCAAAAGCAATGGCAACAAAAGCCAAAATAGACAAATAACATCTAATTAAAATTAAGCGCTTCTGCACAGCAAAAGAAACAATCATTAGAGTGAACGGGCAACTAACAGAATGGGAAAAAATTTTTTGCAAGCTACCCATCTGATAAAGGGCTAATATCCAGAATCTGCAAAGAAACAAATTTACAAGAAAAAAAACAACCCCATCAAAAAATGGGTGAAGGATATCAACAGACACTTTTCAAAAGAAGACATTTATCTGGCCAACAAACATATGAAAAAATGCTCATCACCAGTTGTCATTAGAGAAATGCAAATCAAAACCACATTGAGATACCATCTCATACCAGTTAGAATGGTGATCATTAAAAAATCTGGAGACAAGGGATGCTGGAGAGGATGTGAAGAAATAGGAACATTTTAAACTGTTGGTGGGCTTGTAAATTAGTTCAACCATTGTGGAACACATGGCAATTCCACAAGGATCTAGAAATAGAAATACCATTTGACCCAGCAATCCCATTACTGGGTATATATCCAGAGGATTATAAATCATTCTAGTATAAAGACACGTGCACTGGATAAAGAAAATGTGGCACGTATACACCATGGAATACTATGTAGCCAAAAAAATCATGAGTTCATGTCCTTTGCAGGGACATGGAGGAATCTGAAAACCATCATTCTCAGCAAACTGGCACAAGAACAGAAAACCAAATGCTGCATGTTCTCACTCATAAGTGGGAGTTGAACAATGAGAACACATGAACACAGGGAGGAGAACATCACACACTGGGGTCTGTTGGGGGGTGGAGGGCTAGGGGAGGGATAGCAGGAGGTACGGAGATTGGAAAGGGATTAACATTAGGAAAATTACCTAATGTAGGTGACAGGGGGATGGAGGCAGCAAACCACCATGGCATGTGTATACCTATGTAACAATCCTGCAAGATCTGCACATGTACACCAGAACTTAAAGTATAACAAAAAAAAAAGTGTCACTGTAAATGCCATTGATGAAAGATATTTGCTCAATACA
>CAUYLG010053741.1:0-11047 GCA_963573385.1 Cacajao melanocephalus | reverse complement strand
ATCTCAAAATGAAAGAAAGAAAGAAAAGAAAGAAAGAGAGGAAAAGAAAAGAAAGAGGAAGGGGAGGGGAAGAGAGGGGAGGGGAGGGGAGGGGAAGAGAGGAGAGGGGAGAGGAGGGGAGGGGAGGGAAGGGAAAGGAAGGGAAGGGAAGGGAAAGGAAGGGAAGGGAAAGGAAGGGAAGGGAAAGGAAGGGAAGGGAAAGGAAGGGAAAGGAAGGGAAAGGAAGGGAAAGGAAAGGGAAAGGAAGGGAAAGGAAGGGAAAGGAAAGGGAAGGAAGGAAAACAATACAACCAACAAAACCAAAAATTGGATCTTAGAAAAGATAAACAAAATTGGCAAACCGTTAAGTGGACTAAGAAAAAAAATCAGAGAAGATGCAAATAAAATTAGAAATGAATATGGAAACATTTGTATGGACCTTACAGAAATAAAAATGATTATAAGAGAATACTATGAAAAAGTGTATGCCAACAGATCAGACAATCTAGATAAAATCAAAAAATTTCTAGAGGCACACAAATTATCAAAACGGAGTCAGGAATACATAGAAAATTTAACAGACCTATAATAAGTAAAGAGATTGCATCACTATCAAATACTTCCCAACAAAGAAAAGTTCAAGACCAGAAGTCTTCATTGTTGAATTACCCCAGACACTTGAAGAATTAACACCAGTCTTTTTCAATTTCTTTCAAAAAACAGAAAAGAAGGGGATATTTCCTAACTTATTCTAAAAGATCAGCATTATTGTGATATCAAATAAACCATAAAAAAGGAAAACCAGATACTGATATACATTACAAATATGAATGCAAAAATTCTCAACACAAGGAAACAGAAGCCAACAGCATATTAAAAGGATTATATATTAAAAGGATCAAACATGATTTATCCCAGGAATGCAATGGTTGTTCAACATAAGAAAATCAATCAATGTAATATACAACATTAATAACACAAAGGAAAAAAGTCCACATGATGATTTCAGATGACACAGAAAAAGCATTGACAAAATCCAACACCCTTTTCTGATAAAAACAAAACAAAAAACACTCACAATACTATCTTAAAATGATAAAGGAAAGTTGTGAAAAATTCAGTTAAATCATACACGATGAAACTGAAAGCTTTTTCTCTACAATCAAGAACAAGACAGGATTCCCAGTTTCACCACTTTGTATATGATGTTCTAACCGGAGCAATTAGACAAGAAAAAGAAAAGGCATTCCGATTGGAAAGGAAGAGATAAAACTATACTTGCAAATGATATGATCCTATATAGAGAAAATCCCAAATAATCTTTCTAAAAACTAGTAGAGCTAATAAAAGAATTCAATAAAGTTGCCGGGTATAAGAACACATAAAAATTAATTGTGTTTTTATATTCTGGCAGTGAATAATCTCAAAGGAAATTAAGAAACAATTCCACTTGCAATAGCACTCAAAAGAATGAAATACCTGGGAATAAATTTAACCAAGGGGAAAAACTTATATACTGAAAAGTATAGAACATGCTAAAGAGATTAAATAAGCTCTAAATAAATAGAAAGACATCTTGTATTCATGGATTAGAATACAGAATATCCTAAGATTATAACAGTACCCAAAGTAATCCATAGATTCAATGCAATCCCTATCAAAATTCCAAGAGTGCTTCTCACTGAAATGAAAAAGCCAATCCTCAAAATCATATGGAATTGCAAGGGGCCCCATATAGCTAAAAAAGAACCTTGAAGAAAAGAAAAATGTGGAGAACCCATGGCACAGTAATTTCAAAACTTACTATAGAGCTATAGTAATGAAAACAGTGTGGTATTAGTACATATAAAGACAGATATAGAGACCAATGTGTGGGTTTATTTCTGGATTCTTGGGAGTGGAAACTGGGAAACTGGGTATACATTTATACCCAACTAATTTTTGACAAGTGTGCCAAGATCCTTAAATGGGGGAAAGAAGGATTTCTTCAACAAATGGTGCTGAGTCAACTAGATGTTCACATGCAAAAGAATGAAGTTAGGTGCCTATCTAACACTAAACACAAAAATTAACTCAAAATGAGTTAACAGCTAAATAGAAGAACTGAAGCAATCAAACTCATAGAAGAAAACACAGGGAAAAATCTTTGACCTTGGATTTGGCAATGGATTCAAAGATATGACACTAAAAACCTAAGCAACAAAAGAAAATGACAGATAAACTGGACTTTGTCGAAGTTAAAAACTTTGTGCATTAAAGGATATTATCAAGTAAATGAAAGACAATCTGTGGGATGGGAGAATTTGCAAATTATAAATCAGAGTCTATTTTCCAGAATATACAAAGAACTCTTACAACTCAATAACAGGCCATTTATTTTCTCAAAAAAATAGGCAAATGACTTGAACAGGTAATTCTCCAAGAAGATATACAAATGGCTAATAAGTACATGAAAAGATACTTAACATTATTTAGCCATTAGGGAAATGCAAACCCAAATCACATGAGATACCACTTCACAGTCAATTAGTTGGCAAGGATAGTAACAATGGAAAATAAGTATTGGTGAGAACATGGAGAAATTGGAAAACTTCTATATTGTTTGTGAGAATGTAGAACAGTATAGCCACTGTGGAAAAACAGTTTGGTAGTTCATCAAAAAGTTAAGCAGAATTACCATACAACCCAGCTCTCTCTCTATTAAAAAAAAAAAAAAATATATATATATATATATATATGTGCCAAGAGAATTGATAAAAGGTGTTCAAACCAAAACTTCACACAAATATTCACAGCAGTATCACTTGCAATAGCCAAAAGGTAGAAACAACCCAAATGTCCATCAACTGATGCATAAATAAAATGTGGCATACCCATACAATTGATTTTTTATTCAGCTACAAAAAGGAATGAGGTACATACTTGCTACAATACAAATGAACTTTGAAAACATTATACCAAGAAGCCAATCATAAAGGCCACGTATTGTATGGTTCCGTTTAAATGACATAAAAAGGAAAGGAAAATACATAGAGACAGAAAGCAAATTATTGGTTGCTAGCATCTTGGAGAACTGGGAAATGGGGAACGACTGTTCAATGGGCTTAATGTTTCCTTTTGGGGTAATGAAAATATTGTGGAAATAGTCACAACGGCACCACAACACTGTAAATGCACTAAATGCCACTGAACACTTTCAAATGGTAAAATGGCATGTTGTATGTATTTTACCACAAAAGAAAGCATAAGAAGCTTAGAAAGGGATGGATGAGTATTTAAATGAAAAGTAGAAACCACAAGAGAAATTGATACCATGCAGCCCCTGAAAAAGAGAGAGATACAGTCTTGGTGCCTGATACCTTTCTGTTCTTGATACTCCCAAAAATAAAGTTTCCATCCTTGAATTTCTGTGAAACCTAGGAATCTGTGCAATAAATATTTTTTAGTCAGTTGAAGTCAGAGTCATTGCTTTCTGGAATAAAAAGTACCCTAAGACAACTGCTATGTAGACGTTGGCCCCGTCACTCCCCAGAAACTGCCCTTGCTGAGATTTCTAATGGCCACCGAAATGCCAAATTCAAGGGTGTTTTTTTCAGTTTTTCTTTCCATAGTTTTCCAAATAAAAAGAGTGCCATGCCCTCATTCCTGAAATAACTGCTTCCTTAAGCTTCTGTGTTCTTCTTCTGTGAAACTTCATCTACTTTCACAGTTTCAAATATTACTTATATGTTGATGAATATAAATCCATACTTTAAATCCATACCTATCTCCCGTATTTTAGACTCTTATTTCCAACCAGCGCCTTCTCAAAAATCAGCACATTTCCTTAGGCTAGCAACCCACTAACCTGCTCCCTCCTGCCAACAGGTAGATAAAACTAGTAGTGTGCCTTCCAGTGATACTTCTCTCCCCTCCAACAAGCACTCTTTCACTTTTCAAAAATGTTGACACTCTGGCTCAACATTTACTCTGGCTCAGCCTGTAATCCCAAGGAGGCCGAGGTGGGTAGATCACGAGGTCAAGAGACCATCCTGGTCAACATGGTGAAACCCCATCTCTACTAAAAATACAAAAATTAGCTGGGCGTGGTGGCAGGTACCTGTAATCCTGACTACTCAGGAGGCTGAGGCAGGAGAATCTCTTGAACGCAGGAGGCAGAGTTTGCAATGAGCCGAGATCACACCACTGCACTCCAGCCTGGTGACAGAGCAAGACTCCATCTCAAAAAAAAGAAAAAGTTGATGCTCAACACACCTGCCACTCTCCTGTGCTATGCTACCAGTAACTGGTATTTTAGTTCTGTTCCATCTTGAGAGGTAATATTGGGAGTTCAAGAAATAGTATCAGAGAGTTAATCGTTGCTATTATTATTATTTTCCTTGAGATGGAGTCTCACTCTGTTGCCCAGGCTGAAGTGCAGTAGCACTATCTTGGCTAACTGCAACCTCCATCACCCGGGCTCAAGCGATTCTCCTGCCTCAGCCTCCTGAGTACCTGGGACTACAGGCACATGTCACCATGCCAGGCTAATTTTTTGTATTTTCAGTACAGATAGGGTTTCACCATGTTGACCAGGCTGGTCTCGAACTCCTGACCTTAGGTGATCCACCCACCTCAGCCTCCCAAAGTGCTGGGATTACAGGCATGAGCCACTGAGCTTGGCCAACCATTGCTATTATAAGGAAAAAAAAATTCTGACAAAAAAAGTAAATATGTTTATAAACACATTCATTCATTCAACTATTTACTGAATATCTATTAGGCATCTGATACTGACTCCAACAGCGGAGACAGTGTTAAACAAGACAGAATAGGTCCCTATGCTGGTGGAGCTTACGTTCTAATGAGAGAACAAACAGGCAAGGCAAAATCAGGTGTAATAAATTATGTGATTTTAAAAAGCTGTGATAGGAGTTAACTGGTTGTCTATTCACATAACTCCATGCTGATTACACATATGTGCTAAGTATCTCTACACAATTTTGGCTACAGATTGCAGTCTTTGATTTCACACAAAGAAAACACAAAAATCAAGAAGTAAGTAGCTTTTTGAGGTCTTTTTGGGCACATGATTCAAACAGTTTGATAAACTGGCAGACATTATAGTAAATATCTGTGCTAGAATTACATCTCTCCACTTAAGAACATGTATCCAGTTCCGTACTGGAAATCATTAATACATAAACAGATTTCTACTTAAAAAACTTTCAGAGATTGAGTATTTTCAAAATCACATAAAATTTTTTTCCAGGCACTTTGACAGAATCCACTACAAAGACTTTGGAGTTTCTAGAGGATCTAGGGAACCAGGAAAGGCACTCAACCTGTCTTCTAATACCAGGGCCCCATGACCATTTTCCAGATGTTTTATTCTTAAAACAATGTGCTCTCCTTTGACAGGACAATTTTCACCAATAACTGCACTTCACATGTTGCTTCTATATTCAGTAGAATGGACCTAATATACAAGCAAGTGTCAGCAACAAAGAAAATTTGTAAAATGGAGAATAGGGTTGGAAAATTGTATCAGTCCAATAATGCAATGAATCTTCCACATTTAAAAGGGCAAACAATCAGTACTGAGTAGTGTAACTAGGCTCCCACAAAAATTTCCACTCTTTGTAGGGGACTGATGCTGACACTAACTGGAATGAGAGAAACTATAGTAGCTGTTAGAAATGGAGTAAGTATTTGGCAGTTTCATGCATTTTAGGGGAGGTATGGAAAGACAGAGACAGAGACAGAGTCCCAAAGCCAAGGGAGAACACAGTGAACTAGTTCCTGCCCCAGAGATCTTTAGCTCTGGACAAAAAATCCACATCTAAGCAATAGGAATGATCAGTTCCTTTGTTATGGTGCTTTATCTTTCAAACAAGTTTTTTAGATTAAAAGAAACAATGAAATGTTTTATGGACAATGGATTTGGAACTGAGAAGGCCTAACAGTACTTGTTAAAAAGATCCAGATGTTATAAAACCTGGAAACAAAGTTACTTTAAATCTCTCATCCAATTGGCAGCCTCAAAGAATCCTGATATAAATGGTCTATGTAAACATAATGCATTACAACAGGACCCATTATCACACATACTTTGGCTACATGGAAGATCAGATCTCAATGCCACAATGCATATGTGTAACCCTTACAGTAAGTCTGGTAACAAGTAGGCTAACAGCTGGAGTCTGTGTGTTTTCCATCACTACTATATTGCTTTTGTGGTTTGGACATGTCTTTACCTTCTTCATGTAAATGCTGTTTACAGATAACTTAGCTTAGAATTATCTAGTCTTTATACATCTATTCATGTATATGTTAAAGTTCTAGATCAACAAATATTAGAAAACTATTACCCGCCAATCTGTTCTAAGTATTTAAGATAAAACACAGCCTCCTGTCCATTGAGGAAATCACACCTAATGGGAAAGACATACTTTAAACAAAGAACTAAAAATAATTATGTAAATAATGACACATGTATTAAGCACTATGAAAATATATAGGAAAGCATCACAGAAATAATCTAACATAATCTAGGAACATTACGGAAGCCCCTATCTTCCCCCACCAAGGAAAGAATATTTAAATCAAGATGGAAAGGATGAGTAGGAATTTTCCAGACTAAGTCCACAGAACAACAGGCAGAGAGCCTTACGGCGTTGCCTCCTAGTGGGAACTAGGAGATGCCTAGCACCCTGAAAGAAACTACAATCAAGACAGTTTTTAAAATCAATAGATCATTGATGCATCACACAGACACTTAAAGTTGGTAGGTGTTCTATCCTAAGACTTAATACCTCAATAACATTTTGTTATTAAAAGCAAAAATATTCCAAGGCCCCTTAAAACCAGGAAGGCCAAAAAGCAGGGTGGCAGCCAGTGGAAACCTGAGTGAGGAAGGCAGTTTAACAGGACAGCAGTCCAGTAGGGACAGGAGATGAGTTACATCCAGGAGGATTGTGCAAACGAGCAAATATGCTGAAGACAGTGAGAGTCAAGTTTCTCACTGTCAAAGAAGGGAGTTACAAATAGAAAAAGCAAGACAGATTGAACTCTTTTCATTCTGTATATAGCTAAATACAGAAATAAATATAGATTGGAGAGAGAACAACAAGATCTATTTCCTAGCTCTGGCCACTGAAAGGGCCTAGAGACAAAGATTACCCCAGCAGCAATGAGACACTCTGCACACAGATGTTAGCTTCTTAATACCATTCTCCATTAAAAGAAACCTGGAGTATCTATTACAGGGTGGCCGATAGTATAAAATAAACCTAGAACATCTTCTTGTGCCACAAAGAAATTAGTCAAAGAATGAAGGGGTCGTGTCAAAAGGACACAAGAGCCAACCTGTAGAGGCTCTTATAGGTCAAATTAAACATTTTTTTTCCAATTTATTGGACAAATTGAAGATCAAAATAATAGATAACTGAATAGTTAAAATATAAATTTAGGAGTCTACACAGAAAGAAAGAAAAGAAAGGAAGGAAGGAGAGAGGGAGAGAAGGAGAGGGAGAGAGACAGAAAGAGAGAGAGAAGAGAAGAGAGAAGAGAAAGAAGGAAGGAAGGGAGAAAGAAAAAGAAAAGAGAAAGAAAGAGAGAGAAAAGAAAGAAAGGGAGAGAGAAGGAGGGAGAGGGAGAGAGACAGGAGAGACAGAGAGAGAAAGGAGAGAGAGAGAGGAAAAAAAAGAGGAGAGAATAGAGAGAGAAAGAAAAAAAGAGAGAGAGAGAAAGAAAGAAGAGAGAGAGGGAGAGAGAGGAGGAGGGAGAGGGAAAGAGAGAGGGGAGGAGGACTTTCTTATAGCAGATTGCCTAAGAAAAACAACGAAAATGGAATCACAGATTTTTGAAAATCACCTTTTGGCAGCCATCACAGTTAATAATCAATTCAGGCAAGAACTATTAGTGAATGCTAAAACTAATAGGTGAAAATAGAATGAAAATAGAGTATCTGTGAAGTCTCAAAACATCTCCACATGAAAGATTTATTGAAAGTAAGGGTAAAAGAATAACTTCATAGTGAAGAAATCTAGAAGACATCTTATCCAAGTGATCAAAGCTCACCACCCCAGTGGAGGGAGCTGAGACGTCATATGCCACCTGAGAGCATGCAGTGAGAAGCGCAGAGCTCTACGTCTGTCATACTCTACCAAAAGTGACCCACTAACTCTAATATGAGAAATATCAGGCAAATCCGAATTAAAGAACATTCTATAAAGTAACTGTCTTCTAATCTAAAAACTTGTTAAAGTCAAGAAGTCACAGAAAAAACTGAAGAAGTGTTTGAGTTGAAGGAGACCAAAGAGACACAACAAATAAGTCCGAGCAACATTCTAGATGACATTATTTTTCTATTAAAAACATTATTGGGATTGTTGATGAAACCTGAATAGTGCCTCTGGCTGAAAGGAATGTGGAATTTTTCTTACTGTCAGAAAAGGGGGACAATTTTGGCAAATTTTCTATACATTTTTATAACTTTATGTTTGAAATTGTTTCAAAATAAAAGGGTAAAAATATAAGTTTTAAAAGATATTCAGAATAGAGAACTCAGAAATTAATCTACATATCTAGAGCAAACTGATTTTTGACAAAAATGTTAAGAACACTCAGTGGGAAAAGGACAGTCTCTTCAATATATGATGGTAGGAAAACTGGATATCCATATACAGAAATTAGACCCTCCCCCGTCTCTCGTCCTGTAAAAATCAACTCAAAGTACCTCAAAGACATAAATGTAAGACACAAAATGATAAAACTGCAAGAATAAAATGTAGGAGAAATGCTTCAGGACACTGGCCTAGGGAAAGATTTTATAAATAAGACCTCGAAAGCATAGAAAATAAAAGCAAAAACAAATGGGATTATAGCAAACTAAAAAGCTTCTGCATAGCAAAGGAAATAATCAACAACATGAAAAGACAACCTGTGGGACGGAGAAAATATCTGCATATTATTCATCTGACCAGGGACTAATGCCCAGAATATACAAGAAACTCAAACATCTCAACAACAAAAAAATAAACAATC
The DNA here is from genome assembly GCA_963573385.1 of Cacajao melanocephalus. Taxonomy (NCBI): domain Eukaryota; kingdom Metazoa; phylum Chordata; class Mammalia; order Primates; family Pitheciidae; genus Cacajao; species Cacajao melanocephalus. Next base: position 2,041 of record CAUYLG010053741.1, on the reverse strand, counting down.
TGAATTTAAAACGGGGAAATTATCTCAACAGATATTTCTCAAAAGATGTACAAATGGTCAACAAATACATGAAAAACTGCTCAGCATCACTCACTCATCAGGAAAATGTAAATCAAAGTCACAAAGAGGTATCTCTCCCCAGTTAGGATGGCTATAACAAAAACAAAAAAACAAAAACAAAAACAAAAACAAAACAAAACAAAAAAAAACGGCAAATGCTGGTGAGGATATGAAGAAAAGGGAACTCATTCACTGTTGGTAGGAATGTAAACTAGTACAGCCACTATAAATAATATTATGTAGGTTCCTCAGAAGACTAAAAATAGAACTACAGTATGATCTAACAATCCTCCTACTGGGCATGTATCCAAAGGAAAGAAAATCATTATATAATAGACATCTGTACCCCGTGTTTATTTTAGCACTATTTACAATAGCCATGATATGGAATAAATCTAGATGTCCACCAATAGATGAATGGATTTTTTTAATGTGGTATACATCCACAGTGGAATACTATTAAGCCATCAAAAAGAATGAAATCCTGCTGGTCATGGCAGCATGGATAGAAATGCAAGACATTATGTTAAGTGAAATAAGCCAGGAAAAGAAAGTTAAATACCACATGCTCTCACTCATATGTGGAAGCAAAAAGAAAGTTGATCTCATAGAAGTAAAAAGTAGAACAAAAAATACTGGAGGCTGGGAAAGAGCAGGGGGATTAAAGAGACAGAGAGAGAGACTTGTTAAAGGATACAAAACTACAATTAGATGGGAGGAATAAGTTCTAGTGTTTTATATCACTGTAGGGTGAGTATAGTTATCAATAATACATGGTTTCAAGTAGCTAGGAGGAAGACATTGAACGTTCCCAACACAAATAAATGATAAATGTTTGAAATAGATATACTCATTAATCTGATCACTATACATTATATCAAAACATCACTATGTACTCCATAAATAAGTATGATTATTAGTCAAACAATAAAATTTTTTAAGAATTCCAAAATTTACTTTAAAAATACCTACCTCTTAAACAGTAAATAAATGTACAAATCTTTAGACCTTCTGGCAATTATATGCAAATGAGAGCAGTCTTAAGGTATCATTTTATACCTGACTGGTTTTTATTATCATTTGTTTATTGGGCTGATTTGTAATATGACATTATAATAGAAGAAATTTATTTTTTATATTGTTTTCTAAGGACTGCTACATAAAGTGACTCATAATCCTTACAAAACTCTATAAAAGAGAGTCAATTATTTTCTCCATTTTATAGAAGTGGTCAAAGCTTATAGACACAGCTTGCCTGAAGTTATACAGCCAGCAAGTAGTAGAAGTGGGATATGAACCCAGGCAGCCTGACTCCTAGGCTTTTAACCTCTATGTTCTATATTTTTGCAAATTAATACAGGGATGAGGTATTGAAAACTGGCACAACTTTTTTGAAGGGCAATGAGTATAGGCCATCCCTACAGTCACCAAATCCTCAAACTCCTGCTCACTACATTACTGAGAGTTTATCTGAAGAAAAGTCGTAGCAGGAGAGCAATGTGCATAAAGATGTTCACTAAAGACCAGTTGTGGTGGCTCAAACCTGCAGTCCCAGCACTTTGGGAGGCAGAGGCGGGCTGATCACTTGAGGTCAGGAGTTCAAGACCAGCCTGGACCACACAGAAAAATGTCATCTCTACTTAAAAAAAAAAGTAGCTTTTTATTTTATTTTTTGGAGGCTTGGTGGCGCTTGCCTATAATCCCAGCTACTCAAGAGGCTGAGGCAGAAGAATCACTTAAGCCTGGGAGGCAGAGGTTGCAGTGAGCCAAGATGATGCCACTGCACTCTAGCCTGGGTTACATAGCAAGACACTGTCTAAAAAAAAAAAAAAAAAAAAAGTTCACTAAAATTGAAATTTTTTATATGATAGAAAAATAATTAAGATTATGACTTATTAGTTTGATGAAATATTCTACAGTCATTTAAAAATGAGAACTATGCCAGATGCTGTGGCTCATGCCTGTAATCCCAACATTTAAA
>CAUYLG010053740.1:0-14262 GCA_963573385.1 Cacajao melanocephalus | reverse complement strand
CGCCCAGCCCTTCCCCTCCCTTCGCCTTCACTTCCATTCCCTTGCCTTCCCTTTCCCTTTCCCCTGAGCTTCCCTCTTCCCTTCACTTCCCCCCTCCCCTTCCCCTTCCCCTTCCCCTTCCCCTTTCCCCTTCCCTTCCCTTCCCTTCCCTTTTTTTTTTTTCTTTTCTTTTCTTCTTTGGGATGGTTGCACTCTGTCATCCAGGCTGGAGTGCAGTGGTTACGTCTCACCTCACTGCAACCTATGCCTCCCAAGTTGAAGCGATTCTCCTGTCTCAGCCTCCCAAGTAGCTGGGATTATAGGCACCTGCCACCACGTGCAGCTAATTTTTGTATTTTTACTAGAGACCGGGTTTTTCCACGTTGGCTAGTCTGGTCTTGAACTCCTAATTTCAAGCAGTCCACCTGCCTGAGCCTCCCAAAGTGCTAGGATTACAGATGTGAGCCACCGCACCTGCCCCCTAGGGCATTTTCTAAAAACAATCAGTGGTAGTTGTTTAGTACTACAGTTTCCACAGATGGCTAAAAGAATAAAGTAGCAAAAGGAAGCTGAACAATAAACCTTAAAGGACAAAATAGAGAATGAATTATCCTTGGAGAGCTTTGAAAAGTTGTGAGATATTCCTGGAAATCTAGGAGGTCATGCACATGAGAAGGGCTTTGTACATACCCAGAGTTTGTACCTGTCTAGAAGAAAGACTGGAGACATCTCTAATCTCTCACTTCTGGCTGACCTTCAGCTCTGTGCAAAGAGGAGTGAAGGCTAAGGCACCGTTGCAAACTGGCTGAATGTTGAGTACAATACACAGAGAGCCCTTCGACAAAGGCTTGGAGATACTCATTCAAACCATTTAAAGAAATCTCTGTCCAGTCACTTGTTGACCAGTGAGCTTACTGACCAGAGAGTTTAGTGGCTTCATATGACAAAGAATACAGACTACAGAATTAGTCCATGAAGCCATAAACAACCAGCAACCACAAGAACAACAAGCTCCAGGGAAAGAGAGGAGTTTGATTTCCAAAGTTGCCACACTATTTAGAATGCTAACTTTTAAAAAATGAGACATGCAAAGAAGTAGTAAAATATGACCCTTGAACAAGGGAAAAAAGGCAATTAATAGAACCTGTCCCTGAGAAAGCCCTTACATTAGATTTCCTACACAAAGAGTTTCAATTACTTATTTAAATATATTTAAATTAATAAACAAGACCATGTCTAAAGAACTTAAGAAATGAATGAGAACAGTGTCTCACAAAATAGACAACATCAATAAAGAGATGGATTTTTTAAAAATGAATTAACTGAAACTTGCAGTTGAAAGTTGTAGTATAATAACTGAAATGAAAAACTTACCACTGGGGGTTCAGCATCATGTTTGTACTGGGAGAATAAACGATCAGCAAATTTAAAGACAAGTGAATTGAGATCATTCAATGTGAGGGAAATAAAGAATAATAATTGAGAAAAATGAACAGAACCTCAGATACCTGTGGGATACCATCAAGCATAACAATACATGCAGAATGAGAACCTCAGAAGAAAAGAGACAGGGACGAAAGAATATTTGAAGAAATAAATTGGCAAATTTGGTGGAAAACATGAATCTGCACATCCAACAAGTTAAACTTAGAGATACGAGCCTAAACATGTGATAGTCTAACTAATAAAAGAAAATGACAGAGATACTCTTGTAAAAAAAAAATAGAAAAATGAAAGAAAAAATAGAAATGAATGAAAACAGTCACAACATACTAAATCTTATGGGATGCTGCTAAAACATAGTTTGGAGGGAAATTTGTAGCTTCAAATTCCTATATTAAAAAAGAGCAAAGATATCAAATCAATAGCCAAACTTTCCATCTTAAGACACTTGAAAAACAAGAGCAAACTAAAGAAACAGAAGTAGAGAAATAATAAAGACTAGAGAGGAAATAAATGAAATGGAGAACATATACTAATAAGGCAGCCTTGTCAACATAACAAGATAATCATTGAAACCAAACATCTGTTCCTCATAAAGTTAAACAAAATTGACAAACTCTTAGCTAGGCTGACCATGAGACTACTGGAATTACTAAAATCAGGAATAAAATAGGGGACATTACTGCTAATCTTAGAGAAATAAAACTGATTATAAGGAAATACTAGATATAGTTGACCCTTAAACAATATGGGTTCAAACCGCAGAGGTCCACTTACATGTAGATTTTTTCTCTTTGATTTGGATAGAAAAATACAGTATTTGTGGGATGTGAAATTCACATTCACAGAGGGCCAAATTTTCATATGTGCAGGTTCCATGGGGCCCACTGCAGGACTTGAAAATATGTAGATTTTGCAATATGTGGGGGTCCAGGAACTAATCTCTCTCATATACCAAGGCATAACTGTACAATTCTATGTCAACACATTAGATAACTTGGATGAAATGAGCAGATTTCTAGAAAGACACAAACTACTGAAAGTGATACAAGAAGAAATAGAAAATGTGAATGGACCTATACTAAATGAAGAGACTGAATTTGTCATTAAAAACAAAAACAAAAACAAATCAAACAAAAAAAAAAACAATTCCACAGAGCAACATCCAGGCCTGGATAACTTCACTGGTGAATGCTATCAAATATCTAAGGAATGAATGCTGTTCCTTTACATACTCTTTCAAAAAACTAAAGAGGAAGGACTGTTTCACCATCTATTCTGAAGCCAGTAGCACCTTAATACCAAAACCAAAGACATACCTAGTTCATGGATAAGAAGTCTTAATATTGCTAAGTTGGCAATAATTCCCAGATTAATAATCAAGCAAATAACTGTCAAATTCTCAGCTGCCCCTTTTAAAGAAATTGTCAAGGTAATAAAAAATTCATATGGTTATCAAAGGATACCAGAATAGCCAAACAATCTTGAAAAAGAACGGTAGGGGAGGACTCACACTTTCCCATTTCAAATCTCATTTCTAATGTGCTGTTATTATGAATGTGTGCTATTACATAAGACCAGACCTAGAGATCAGGGGAATAAAATTAAGAGTCCAATAATCATCCCTTAATTTTGGTCAATTTTTGACAAAGGTGCCAAGAGTATTTAATAGTGGAAAGAATTGTTGACAAATGGTGCTGAGATAATGAAAGAGATACATGTGAAAGAATGAAGTTAGACCCATACCTCACACCATATACAAACATTACCTAAGAATGGACCAAGGAGCTAAAAGTAAAGAGCCAAGACTATAAATCTCTATATAAATTTGTACAGGGGATAAATCTTCCTGACTTTGACTAGGAAGTGGTTTCTTACATATGACACCAAAAGCACAAACAACAAAAGAAAGAAAATATCAATTGGACTCCTGGAAAATTTTAAACCTTTATTATTTAAAGGACTCTATAATGAAAGTGAAAATACACTTTCCAGAAATTTTTTTGCAAATCATCTGTCTGATAAGGGACTTGTGTCAGATTGTATGAAGTATTCTAACTCAACAATAAAGACAAGTAATTCAATTAAAAATTGACAAAATAATTAAAAATACATTTATCCAAAGAAAATATACTAATAGCCAATAATCACATGAAAAAATGAAAAGATGCTTAGTTTTATTAGTCATTGAGGCTAATGCAAAATAATACCACGATTAGATACCACTTCAAATCCTCTAGGATTGTGGGTGTCAAAAAATGAACAATAACAAGTTATTAGTGAGGTTGTGGGGAAATTAGAACCCTCCTACATTGCTTTGGGTAATCTAAAATGGTGCAGGTGATTTGGATAACAGTTTTAGTATTCCCTCAAAAAGTTAAACATAGAGTTACCATATGATCTAGCACTTCCATATCTAGGTATATACCCAAAAGAATAGAAAACATACATCCACATAAAATTTGTTCATAAATGTTCATGGTTGTATAAACCAGATTCAGAGGTCACATATGTTTCCATTTATGTGAAATGTCTAGATAGGCAAGTTCATGGAAATAGAAACTAGATTAGTGGTTATTGGGGTATTGGGAGGAAGTGGTAATAGGGTGAAATGCTAATGCGGTTGGGGTTTCTTTTGGGGTTGATGAAGATGTTCTGCAATTATACAGTGGTGATAGTTGTACAACTTTATGAAGATACTAAAAGCCACTGAATTGTACACTTTAAAATGGTGCATTTTATTGTGTCTTAGTCTGTTTACGTCACCATAAAGGAATACCCAAGGCTAGATGATTTATGAAGAGGAGGTTTATTTCACTCATGGTTCTGAAGACTGTATAGGAAGCATGGCATCAGTGTCTGCTTCTGGTGAGCACCTCAGAAAGCTTCCCTTGGTGGCAGAAGAAGAAAGGGAGTCAGTGTGTTGCATGGCCTGAGATGGAGCAAGGGAGAGTGGAGGAGATACCAGGCTGTTTTTCACCATCAGATCTGGAAGTGGGAGGTAATACAGGTAATACAGGGAGAAGTCACTCATTACCGGGAGGACTGCACCAATCCATTCATGAGGGGGTCCACCCCTATGACCTGAACACCTTGGACCAGGCCTCATCTCCAACATTGGTGATCAAATTTCAGTATGAGATTTGGAGGAGATAGATATCCAAACTATATCATATGGTGATGTGGCATGCCAATAATATCTTAATTTCAAAAAAGGTGTGACCAGCCAGGCAGGTTGCTCATGCCTGTAATCCCAGCACTTTGGGAGGCCGAGGCGGGTGGATCACCTGAGGTCAGGAGTTCAAGACCAGCCTGGCCAACATGGTAAAACCCTGCCTCTACTAAAAATACAAAAAATATAGCCTGGCATGGTGGCAGATGCCTGTAGTCCCAGTTGCTCCAGAGGCTGAGACAGGAGAATTGCTTGAACCTGGGAGGTGGAGGTTGCAGTGAGCCGAGATGGTGCCACTGCACTCCAGTCTGGGCGACAAGAGTGAAACTTCCTCTAAGAAACGAAAAAAGATGTGACCTTTTAGCCAAAGCTCACTTTGAGACATTCTTAGTACTATTTAATTTGGAATTTCTTTCCTTATAAATGATGAAGTCAGGCTCATTTTAAAAGCACAGCTGCTGGTGGTAGTGACTTTCCCCGATCTATTATCTGTGTTTATCTATTTAAATGGTATATGATAATCCATTTAGATGGTATTTAGTTATGTAATCATCAGTTATCTGCCTAGAGAGTTGTAGGCAGTGTGACAGTGGCAATACCTTAGTTGTGGCAGCAAGACAGGTCTGGATTTGATACCTAGCTTTGCTATCTGTTTCCTGAGTGACCTTGAATAAGTTACTTACCCTCTCCTTCAATTCAGTGATAATAAGAAGTACCTAATAAAGCTATTGTCACAATTAAAGCCTCCAGCAGAAGGCTTGACACATTTAATGTCCATGAAATTAGTCTTTTGCTTTAAATGTTTGAATATGATATTTGTCACATTTCCTTTAGAGGTAAACTGATCGTGTCTGGGAAAACGCCAATTAAAAAAAAATCTCTCTGAGTCTTTTTGTAGCATAAAGTATTTGGGGATAGAAAGTCAATAAGCATTTCCATGTTTTCCTATTTTTGTTTCTGAATATGGTGTTTTTCTTCTCTATGCTACGGTTGAACTCTGAATGAATTTAGTGTTTGCAAAGGTGATCTCCCTAGGTATTTGCAGCAACTTAATCCTCAGAAGAAAGAAACGTCATTGCCTTGTATCCTGTGTTGACCCCAAAACGCATTTCCTTGACACCAGGAATGTTGGATTTGTTCAGTTCTTTTAAGGAGGAAACTTAATTTTGAATTAAAAATATTAGTATGGACAAATTTGTTTTTCCAGGCTTTCATTCAGACAGCAGTTGAGAATATACTTCCTGCTTCTGGAGAGAAGTTAAGGAATTTGAAGAGGCACTAACGACTAATTAGCTTTATTCATCTTTTTTTGTATGTAAAGACATTGAATTTTTGAGAAGGGAAGCGATTTGCCCAGTCACCCTGCTAGTAAGGGGCTCTGTTGGCACTATAAGAGTAGAAACTTTGGGAGGGTAGAAAGGGTAATGTTGATTATTTACTTTGTGTTGACACTCTACATTTACCATCCAATTTAGTTTTTACAGCAATAATCTGTGGTTGGTCAGTAGTGGAACGGGGACCCAACCTCATTTCAGGGTTCTATAGCTGCCAGTCATTACACTGCAAACCCCTGGCCCCTTCCCTAATCTTTCTGCTTGTCTATGAAATAAGAGAAATTCTAGCTACTCCTGAGTGACTGTAAGGATTAAATAAAATATTAAAGCGTATGGGGATTGATAAAACAGGAAAGAAAAAAACATTCAACAGGTACTGAACACTTGCTTTTGTCCTCAGATTTGACACCTTCCTCTAGTGGCCATGTGGGCATAGGGCACTGGTCCCTACTTCCTGTTGCAGAGATCTCGTTTTGTCTATGAAGCACCACGATTAATTTGTTTTACATTTTATTCTCTCCTTCCAGCTGAATCCTTCAAGGAATTTGCTGAATTGCTCAACGAAGTAGAAAATGAGAGAATGATGATGGTAAGTCACTGACACTGTCACTGAAGCTGAGTTCATGGCTGATAGAGGGGATTTTTCCTGTCCTTTATGCTTGGATTGATCCTTTACTATTTTGATTTCTGTCAGATAGCTTCTTGGTGCTGTAAAAATAGTTAGCTAATAGATGTGGTTATTCTGTCTCAAGCTTTCACCCTGAGAGTTTGGCAGTAAGTAGAGGGAAATTAATACACAAATCCCATCTGTATTCATTTCAGTGAAATAATTTCAATGGACATGGGCCTTTGAACATATTGACTGAAATTAAGGTCTTTAGTGTTTTTAACCAAATTATCCATTTGTTAATCTTTAATTTATAGAGTAGTTTTTTTGTCTTTTCTTTTTTATTATTATACTTTAAGTTCTGCGGTACATGTGCAGAACGTGCAGGTTTGTTACTTAGGTATACACGTGCTATGGTGGTTTGCTGCATCCATCCCCCCATCATCTACATTAGGTATTTCTCCTAATGTTAGCCATCCCCAATCCCCCCACCCCCTGCTATCCCTCCCCTAGACCCCCCACCCCCCTGACAAGCCCTGGTGTGTGATGTTCCCCTTCCTATGTCCAGGTGTTCTCATTGTTCAACACCCACTTATGAATGAGAACACGTGGTGCTTGGTTTTCTGTTCCTGTGTCAGTTTGCTGACAATGATGGTTTCCAGCTTCATCCATGTCCCTGCAAAGGACATGAACTCATCCTTTTTTATGGCTGCATAGTATTCCATGGGGTATATGTGCCACATTTTCTTTATCCAGTCTATCATTGATGGACATTTGGGTTCCAAGTCTTTGCTATTGTGAACAGTGCTGCAATAAACATACATGTGCATGTGTCTTTATAGTAGAATGATTTATAATTTTTTGGGTATATACCCAGTAATGGCATTGTTGGGTCAAATGGAATTTCTATTTCTAGATCCTTGAGGAATCACCACACTGTCATCCACAACGGTTGAACTAATGTACAATTCCACCAACAGTGTAAAATCGTTCCTATTTCTCCACATCCTCTCCAGCATCTGTTGTTTCCTGACTTTTTAATGGTCATCATTCTAACTGGCGCGAGATGGTATCTCATTGTGGTTTTGGTTTGCATTTCTCTAATGGCCAGTGATGATGAGCTTTTTTTCATGGCTCCAACACTATTTTTTGGAAATACTATTCTTTCTCCTTTGAATTACCTTTTGTTCTTTATCAAAGATCACTTGACTATATTCGTATGGGTCTGTATCTGGGCTCTATATTTCTGTTCCAATGATCTATTTATCTGTTCTTTCACCAGTACCACACTGTCTTCATTACTTTTGCATTGTAGTAATTCCATTGTAGTAAAAAGCAATGAAGTCAGGTATAAGCTTAATCAATTTGTTTATGTCCACAAAATAACTTGCTGGGATTTTGATTGAGATTGCTTTTTAAGATACCAGAGATATCTTTTTGATTTTGATTAGGATTTGCTTTTAACATACCAGAGAAAAATTGATTATCTTAAAAATATTGACTTTTCCCAATTGTGAACATGGGTTATCTTGCCATTTATTTATATCTTTTTGATTTATTTCATCAGAATTTTAGTTTCCTTATATAGAATTTTTACATATTTTGCTAGATTTGTACCTGTTTCATTTTTATAAACTCTAATTATTTTAACAGCCTAAAAAATAATCTTTTTGTGTGGTCCTTAGACCCAGCAGTACCATCATGACCAACACCAGCAGAAAATTGTTGGAAATACTGGTCCTTGTTCCCACCCCAGACTTATTGGAGACTTAAGTGTTAAAATGTCTATGTTGATCAATATTCATTTTTATTAGGGGCATGATGGTAAGATGGGAATTCTGTAGAGAATATCAAAATGATCTACTTTACCTTTTTCCATCAGATGACTTTTTATGGGCTTCTCAGTTTTCTTAAAGCTATTTATTCCAACAGCTAGAACTCATTTACCTATAAAACCTCTTTCTTTTCAATAGTGCAGTACTGCCTTCTCAAAATACTGCTTATAGAATCTAGACTCCTAGAGAAGTAGGATTGAAGGCAGAACTTGGAGGTAGGGGAATTAGAGAATTAAGGCTCTGATTCAGGTTCTGTCACTAACTTGTTGACTTCAGATTAATCACTTCATTTTTCTGGGCCCCTTTTTCTTATTTGTAGAGTGAGGAAAATAATTCCCACTTCTTATGGGTGTTTAAAGTGCTCCAAATAATATAATAAACATGGAAGAGTTTTATAAGGGGAAAAATACTGATTATGTAAGCATGGTTTTTAGTTGTCTGTAGTTACTCACAAGATTCTGCTTGTGGAAATATGACTTGGAAATTTTCTCAGTTTAAAACATTTGCTTTTAAATGTACTAACGGGAGACCAATATCCATGCTTTTCCTGGAGCCTCTTAGATGGCCCCCTTGCTAATACACACTCTACTAAATGTTCTTCTCTGCCCACAGAGTTTGTGGACTACTGCCCATGTTGTTTTCAAAGGCATTTGCCCCCATTTCTTTCAGATAGCACTAGAAAGCTCAGCTGTATTTCTCTTTAGCCCTGGTTGTTTCTCCATCTCTTTTATTTACCCAGTAACAAAGCCCTCGCATATTGAAGTAGTATTCATCTTTTGAGATGTTGTTTTTCTCACCCTTCTTGCTGGTACTTTGCCACATGACTGACTCATTTTCTTCTGTGTTTAATTATGTTGTGCCCTTTTGTCCCAACAACTTTCAATCATATATTGAGTGTTTGCTCCCTGTTTCCCACTTAATTCCAGGAATGCTGAGATGGTTAGGCTTAATGAGTGCCTTTCACCCCATGCCAGGAATTCATTGCTTGATTGTAACTTTCCCATTTCCTGGGGTTGTAGCAAAAGGACCCCTCTCTCCCAATCTGGATAATTTAGTGGTCTTATACTGTATTTTATCCTTTCTAAAAGAAGAGTCCAAAATAAGCTTTAGAATATCAGTAAGAAAGTTCACAGCCCTTGAGCATGGCAATTGCCTGTGTCTGGTCATCTCCATAAATGAATATAAATTGGAGAAGGAATTATGAAGTGAAGTAATGAGGAAGGGCATCCTGTGATGTTCTCAAAAGTATCCTGTTAGGGCTGGGTGTGGTGGCTCATGCTTGTAATGCCAGCTATTTCGGAGGTGGAGGCGGAAGGATCACTTGAGGCCAGGAGTTCAAGAGCAGCCTGGCCAACATGGTGAAACCCCGTCTCTACTTAAAATACAAAAATTAGCCGGACGTTATTATGCACCTGTAGTCCTAGCTACTTGGGAGACTGAGGTGGGAGGATTACCTGAGTCTGAGAAGGTCAAGGCTCCAGTGAGCCATGATCATGCCACTGTTCTACATCCTGGGGGAGTAAGGCCCTGCTTCAAAAAAATAAAAAAAGAGAGGGGCCTCAAAAAGTGTGGATTACACATTTCTTGTATGATTATGAAGCTTGCCTAGATATCTTTCTGACTGCAAAGGAGCCTCTGTTGGCAATGTGCAAGGTCTGTCTTTGAAGACTGCCAAAAGCGACCTAAAGAGGCTCCCATAATATTTTGCCTGTCTTTAGTGCTCTCTCTCTCTCTTTTTTTTTTTTTCCTTTTTTTTGAGACAGAGTCTCCCTGTGTTGCCCAGGCTGGAGTGCAGTGGCATGATCTCTGCTCACTGCAACCTCCACCTCCTGGGTTCAAGCAATTCTCCTCCTCAGCCGCCCAAGTAGCTGGGACTACACGCGCCCACCACCATGCCCTGTTAATTTTTGCATTTTTAGTAGAGATGGGGTTTTGCCATGTTGGCCAGGCTGGTCTTGAACTCCTGGCCTCAGCTGATCCTTCTGCCTTGGCCTCTCAAAGTACTGGGATCATAGGCACGAGCCACTGCGCCTGGCCCAGTGTTCTCTTTTGATATTTTGTTTACCATCAAAGATTCCTAAGCAATCCTGCAATACTGGACTAAATATCATCTCTATCTGCTCAACACCTTGTTCAGTGTTACTCTGGTCTTTATTCAATAGGATTCTGATGATACAAACTCACTAGTGAGTTTAGGATGTCACTCCTTATGGTGGAGATTCTACCTGAGATAATAGATAGGAGTTTTTGTCCCCAGTGAGCTCACAAAATGAATGCAGTGATTAGAAAAGAGATTAAAGGCCAAGTGTACTTAAAAGGGGAGTCATTGGTAGAGTTCTAAGAGATTTAAGAATAAAATAGAGTGAGAAAGAAAAAAGAGCAAATTCGCAATGTGACTTTTTTCTACATTCCTAAGTCTCTCTTCTGACAAGAAAATAGTATGATAACCAATGAGTATCACAGGGAGGAAAAGATTCAGAGTATCCGTTTGTGCTATAAGTGTCTGGGAGCAGTGTTGCCAAAGTGCTTAAGCGAAAATGATGTACTGCAGTTCTAGTAAACCATGGACTACTTTTCTAGACTGAATGGGGGTCAAACATGTAAAAGGCAGTGGCCTTATGGACCCTGTGTGAGATATTGCTGACACACTTGCTTATGCAGGACAGTTCCCTTTGGAGAATGAAAAGCCGGCAACTCTGCCATCCTTGGGGTGCCTGAATATGCAAAGGCCCAGCTCCATACAGTGCTTTAGAAAGTGGTATGTTCACTTCTTCTTCAAAGGCGAACTTCTTCAGTGTTTCCCAGTTGGCTACTTTTTACATATTACCTTTTTAATTTTGTTTGTTTGTTTATTTATTTATTTATGAGACTGATTCTCACTGTGTCACTCAGGCTGGAGTGCAGTGGCACAAGCTCAGCTCACTGCAACCTCCATCTCCTGGGATTAAGCAATTCTCTTGCCTCAGCCACTCCAGTAGTTGAGATTACAGACATGTGCCACCACACCTGGCTACTTCTTATATTTTTAGTAGAGACAAGGTTTCACCATGTTGTCCAGGCTGGTCTTGAACCCCGACCTCATGTGATCTACCCGATTCGGCCTCCTAAAGTGTTAGGATTACAGGTGTGAGCCACTGTGCCTGACCCATATTACCTTTTTTAAACTGCAAGTTGTTTTTCTAATTATGTATTGCTGCATAACAACTTTTTCTAAAATTAGTGGCTTAAACCAGGGTCCCCAACCCCTGGGCTGCGGGGTACCAGTTTGTGGCCTATTAGGAGCCTGGCCACACAGCAGGAGGTGATCGGCAGGATAAGGAATACTATTGCCTGAGCTCTGCCTGCTATCAGATCAGTGGTGGCATTAGATTCTCATAGGAGCGACCCCTATTGTGAACTGTGCATGCAGGATCTAGGTTGTACAATCTTTATGAGAATCTAATGCCTGATGTGAGGTTGAACAGTTTCATCCTGAAACCATCTCCACCTCCCCCTACCCTGGGTCCATGGAAAAATTGTCTTCCATGATTCTGGTCCCTGGTGCCAAAAAGGTTGCAGATCACTGGCTTAAACTAATTATTTGTTAAATTTGTAAAACTAATTATTTGTGATTATTTTGTGGGTTAGGAATTCAGATGGGTCAGCTGAGTGATTCTTCTACTCCATATGATGGTATTCACCTGGCAGATGAGTTGATACAGAGGGTCCAGAATGGTTTTCCTTAAGTCTGGCACCTTCCAGTGGCGATGGCAGGAAGGGTGGATTCAGCTGGAATGAGACATTGACCAGAGTTTGGCCTCTCCTGTTTGGTAATCTCAGGGTAATTAAACTTCTGGCATACTGTCTCAAGGCTCCTAGTGGGAGTATTCCAAGAGAACTGGGAGAGAACTGGTGCTGGCCTTTTATGACCTAGCTTCAAATGTCACAGAATGTTACTTCTGGAGTACTCCATTGGTTCAAAATATTAACCAGCCCACTTACATTCAAGGTAGAGGAGACATAGACCTCACCTCTCAACGGAAGTTACATCAGAGTTTGTGGCCATGTTTTAAGGCCTCTACAATAGTAAAGGAAAAAAAATGACTTTCTGTACTGGTTTTAGTTAAGAAGTCTTATTTTCAATTAAAGAGAGTCATTGGTGTAATTATTTTTGATACCATAATTGTTAGTGGAGCTTTGATTTCATAACCAAACAAAGTGAATCTTTCTATGAATCAGATCTGCGTAGAGAAGTCTTTACTAGGGGCTCTTGCAGGTTGGAATTTGTAGACTTTCCTGCCTTTGGCTAATGAGCACAATCAGGGATAAAGAGTATGTTAAGTGTCATACTGGGAGGTAGGTTATAGTACGATTAGGACTCAACGAAGTTTCATAGATCCAGTAGAAGAGAAGAGATGTGATGAGAATCAGACAGGGTCTGGAGGTGTTAGCAGGCAAGAGGTCTTTTTTTGCAAAACCCAGCAAAGTTTGGGAAGGGTTACGTGATTTTATGAGTCTAGGCTTGTAGCAAACAAGTTTTAGCAAGCCAACTATAAAAGCACTGGTGATCAGGAGAAATAGAGAATGACTCTGTTCTCAAGGCAAACTTTTTTTTTCTTGCCTAGTTTTATATTTTTTGCTGAGTGCTGGACGTCCTGGATGATAGCATTAGGAGCTGCAGGAGATCAGAATGTCAGGGTTCACCAGGTTGTTCTCATACAAAGGCTAGCAGTGCCATTTTAGAAGTTTGCCCATTTAGTTGAACCTTGAATCATACCTACACACAGAACAAGAGGCCCAAATTACCTGAAAGACATGTATAACCTATGCACTAATGCCCCACAACTGTCAGTACTTTTGGGGTGGTAGGTTAAAAATTGCTTCTTAGATCGGAGAACTCAGATCTTGTCAAAACTGGCTTTCCCCCCTTTTGTCTATTTTTGTTATGAAGATATATCTTGTGTATCTGACACTTATGTCTCATATGACAAGGAAACTAGTTTTTTAGTTTTCTGTCTTGTAATCAATAAAAATTAATGCAATGGATCCCAAAATGCAGCCCTTCAGATGCCTTCTCTAAGGTCTTCCATTTTAGTGATTCTCTCACTACGGAGGTACAAACCCCACTTGTTGCCTTGGACAGATACAATCTCCTAAGAGGTTTATATGAAGAAAAAGTTTTGTATACATTTACCTGCCCAAAGAACAAGGAGTCTTCTTTGACTCTGATGTTTTTATATCTCCAGAACGTATTTATTATTGCCAATGTTAATAATCCCTGAACAGGTCATTCCTATTAGCTTCTGAGCATTTCTATTTAGGTAATTTGAAGGCCTAGCCTAGTGTTTTCTGTGATGCTGTAATGCACTCCACATTCTGCAGGAAATGTTCTAGTTTTATGGAACTGGCTGGACTGTAAATGATTTATCCTAATGCTATCTCTGCACACTCATTTGACTCTGATGAAATGATTTGCACTTGCCGCAATTGTTCTTTTCTTGTATTCGCCATTCTCTTTCCCTTCTCATTTTCATCTGTCCTTCAGGTCTCTGCCTTCTGCTGGACAACAGAGATTTTTTTTTATTGCATTTTAGATTTTAGGGTACATGTAAAGAACATGCAAGATTGTTGCATAGGTACACACATGGCAGTGTGATTTGCTGCCTTCCTCCCCATCACCTATATCTGGCATTTCTCCCCATGCTATCTCTCCCGAACTCCCCAACCCCTGCTGTCCCTCCCCTATTTCCCCCCGACAGACCCCAGTGTGTGATGCTCCCCTCCCTGTGTCCATGTGTTCTCATTGTTCAACACCCACCTATGAGTGAGAACATGCGGTGTTTGATTTTCTGTTCTTGCAACACAGATATTTATCGATTAAAAACTCAGGTCAGATGACTATTAAAGTTACAG